>JARHVA010002657.1:1292500-1450000 GCA_037957365.1 Torreya grandis
AGAGTGCATCTATTACAAAATTGTCTTCCTCTTTATTTTAGATGAGTTGAAAGTCATAACCCAACATCATTGTTACCCATTTTTTTTTTCTTTTCTAATGATAACCTCTACTCTAATAATTATTGTAGACTAACATGATCTACCATCATCTTAAAATGACCACCCATGAAATAAGGCTTCTATTGCTTGACTGCATAAATAATATCAAACATACTAACTATAACCTATCAACCATTAAGTTACTAGGGAAGTGTTATTATGTTATGTCTCCCATTGAAACAAAGATCATGGTACATTGGATTTATATGTTGCCTCCAACCAAACCCTCAAACTAATGTGGGAATAAGTTGTTTTAATTAGATCGTGAGGATTTTATATTGATAGAAGAAATTTTAAGATCCAAATATTAAGTAAAATCCATCATCAAATAATAATGAATTGTTGTATAAGATTATTATAATTTGTATTCTTTTAAGTTTTCAGCCAAAGAAGCTAATATGGGAGGTTAAAAAAGAAAACATACTCATCAAAAACTAATCAAACATGATGTCAATGTAATAGTCTCTTATAGTGTTGCATTTTGTTTTTTCACATAAGGATCATGGTTAATTGGGTTTGTATGTTGTCATAAATCAAGCCTTCAAATCTATGCAGGATTAATTTTTTGTGTGAATATGAGGATTTAAAATCATAAAAATAAATTTTTAGATGAATGTATTTAGCATATCTAACTTGATATTGTAAGACATTTCCATATATTATTATTTGTATTTGCAATATGGTAAATAAAAACTACTAAATTACTTATATATTTTTAACTAACTTACCATAAGTAAATAATATTTTCATATGACATATAACAAAGTACTAAATTACCCAATGTAAATATTAATCCCCAACATTTTCCCCTTTAATTTTTACATGGTAAAACATATGCCATTCTCTGATTATAGCATGCCACATTTATGTGCTCATGATCTTCTATTCAACTATGTAAAATTAGGCTTGCACAAAAATCATAGATATACCAATGCACATTTCTCCAAAAGGTTGTATTATTACAAGTAGTTTTGATGGATGGATACAACAACCACCCAGCCATGAACAAAGATCTACACTTTTATTCATCTTTCACACTTGTCTTCTGATGGTTTTACCTGGCTTCAAACAAAACAACCTTACCCAATTGGTTTTGTAGGTGTGCCATTAACATTTCACAAATGGTTTTTGCAAGTTTGCCAAAATGCTTACATAATTAGTTTTACATGTTCACCAAAAACCTTACATAATTGGTTTTTAGATTCCACCAATAACCTTACACAAATAGTTTTTTAGAGGTTTATATTTATATCATGATCGCTAAAATACATTTTAACCAATATTCTACAATGTTTCTATAAAAGAGGTTACATAGGGAATACTCACAAGTGAACATGAATTTACTACATTTATTCTTATTTTGCATACTCCACTAAAAAAAACTAAAATCCACACCACATAACTGAAACACAAGTCATTATACCAGGAGTGTGGCCCTATCATTGATGACTGATGAGAGGTCACTAAAACGTCTCCTTCTACTACGTTTGACTTCCTTCACTTGAATCACTTAGCCAAACTAGTCATAATGTGTGTTGATGGTTTTGGTAGGTTCTCTATTAGTTGCTTCCATAGAAATTAGAAATCCCCATAATGTGGAGATACATATTTTTATTGGACATGGATTTTAAATGAGAATGCATCCTTTTACAAAATATGACTTGGGATAAAAAAATAAACTAAAACAATTTTAATATATAATGATTTGATAACATAACAATTAACACACAAAAAAATACTTTAATTCTTTTGACACATTTATAATGACTCATACCATTTTAATATAAACTATATCAATGTATAAATACTAATATAGACTATTTGTAAAAGACAAAATAAAAAATAAAAAAGATTGATTTTATACACCATACATATAGACTTTACAAAATATAATTAAAATGCTTGACATTTATTTTAACATGACATTGACATAGTAGATTAAATAAACAAAGATTAGACTAGAAGACTTATGGCTGACTAGCCTAGGCATATAAATTTATGATGTGCATTTGCACTACTATGCACAAAACAACTAGGTCAAGATTGATGGAGATTAGACACAAATGCACTTAGATATCTGAGCATAGCACACCATAGATATTATATGTTACTCTATCAATAACATAACATGTCATGCATCATATGTCTAATAGTGAATCCACGTGCTTCCAGGATTCTCTGTATGCTCTACACATCAATGGATGTGTCTTCTAAGATAATCATGCTTCTAATATCTACTGTAATTTTGATGACACTTCATGGTATGAGCTCTACATAGGTCTAAAGATATAACAAGTTACATTTCTATTGTACATGATAAAATGAAGTTTTAAACTCCTATCCTTAAATTTATACAGTGGTTAGAAATGTAGAATTTAAATGTATGTAGGGACTTTTGTCGATAGAAAACTTTGAGGTAATTAGGATGGATGCCTTATATGTACTTGGAGAGGTTTGATCTTGGGTAGAAAACTTTGACACCACTCTTCTTAAAAAGCTACAACTAACATACCTAGAAGAGGATTATTCATTATTTTGATTTTTCTAAATTTTCAATAAAAATCTTCACTCTTGCATTAATATTTGATTTTATTTGATTTATTGGGAAGGATTGAGAGGATTTTTCATCTGTCACTTTATAGTCAACTCAGTGTAGTCTCTTTTAGTATTTTTAAGATTTATATTTTAATGAATTAGGATTTTTAGAATTTTTATTTTTATGAATGGTATGACAGATGCACTTTACCTTTATTTACACTAATTGAACTATAATATTTTATAAATAAGAGATTTGATATTTATATCATCTATTAAAATTAGATTTAAATCTTTTGGAAATACTATGCGTATTGAAGTATCTCACTCTTGATGATAGATCATAGATGTTGATCTAAAACATTAAGCTTAAAAATAGGAACATAGTAAAAACTTTTCATCTAATTTTTCAAAATTATTTTTATTTTGATAATGTCTCTAGAGGGTATTTGTGAAGGTTTATCTACTAAGCTTCATCAATATGTTCCTCAGTAATTAGATACTCATTACATAGCTCATCAAGAAGCATCAGTAGAAAATAACATGTCATCTTATTTTCTAGAGCTACAAATTATTGTCAAATTTGAAAATAAAGTTTACTCATGGCTTGGGATATCTATTAAAAGATATGGATAATTAAGAGAGCTAATGGGGTAATTTTAAATTAGTAGGTTAGATTTGTTTCAAATTCATCAAATTGGGTAGCTCTCTAGAGGAAAGATCATGGAAAGGCTCATCAAACTCACACCTTCTTTATTGAAAGAAAAGGAGTCAAAGGAGAAAAAAATGTACAATATAGAAAGAACTTTTTAAGTACAATTTTGCATCCATTTACTTGCATATGTGTTTATATAATTAAATAAGTTGATTAAAAAATTCTAGGAGGATAAAGTTGAAATTACTTCCATTGACACTACCATAGATATTACTATTAACATGTTTTGTATGAGATTTCAAAGAGACATATATGGCATAGGTACAATATATATATCATCTTTTTTAAATATAGTCTAAGGAGGAAAACTCAAGTTTTCAAATTAAATATGTATGAGACATGTACAACATTGATATTTGAGAGTATCCCTAACTCACAAAGATCGGGAACACTAAATGATTGCATTGTATGAAAAACAAATCATAGTGAAGGTTATTGATTCTCTAGATACAATGCTCATGGATTTACCCATATTTAATGTTGTCAAATTTTTCAGTCTTTGTAATTATTTTAAGGAAATAGATGACAAATACCATCAAATAAAAATATGGTTAACATGTTTATGTAAAAAACTTAGTGTTGGGAACTCACCTATTGTGGATACTATCAAATGTTTAGGTGAGATGGATGAATATGTTTTTATAATTTATAAATTGTAACCCAGAAATATATGTTTGGATCATGGGATCTATGTGGAGATGAAATTGAATGGTTTGAAGGGTTTTCATGTTTAATATGGCTATGGCAAGCTATTCTTGTTATTTCAGTGAGCACAACAATATGTGAAAGAGGTTTTTTAAAGTCAAACATTATAAATAATTATGAAATATCTCTATTTTTTTTGAAAAAATTGAATATATGTTAATATTTCTCTCCCTTCGTGCACTTCATGCTCAAAATGAGTTAGATCATAAAGTGATTTATGATGCATGCAAGTGTTTTATCAAATGTTGGAAAACTAGGAAACTACTTAACTAAACATGATAAACTATTGTGAAAAATTAGAAGGCTATAGATATGTAATAAATGACATAACTTGGTTTAGAACATGCTAAATTTGTAAATATATTAAACATAAAAATTACCAAGAAGAATATAAACATGGCTATAAAATTGAGATGTGGATTATTTCTTGAGCTTAAACTGATAGTAAGACTATGTTGACTAAGTGCAGATATGGAATAGAAGTTTTCAATGTTTATGGATAGGATAATTATAACTAGATAGTAGAGAAGTGTGTTTTTGTTTTTAGGGAGTGTTAGTGTCTAGTAGGTAACAAGGATTTAAAAAATTTGGGTTAGGTTCACCTTCACCTATTTATTCTATGGACTGTGTGAGAGCTTTTGATCCAATGTGAAAACCTCTATGTAAATTATTTTCACTTGTAACCCTAACTCAATAGACCAAGAAAATAAATTAAATCATTGGGTAAAATGGGTTTAACAGCTAAGGTTATCCTTGACCTCAACACCCCTTATATTGAGCGTTGTCTACATACTAATTCTCCAAAGAAGGAACAAACTGTATGTAGTTTCTTCATTGTTATGGTGGTGTGTGTGAAAGATTAGTGAAAAAATGTTAGATGTTAGTGCAATCCTAGTGTGATTCAGTGCTTCAACCATGATTTCTGAATTTTTAAGTTTATTCATACTTGAGCTCAGGGATACTAGGGCTATATGTACTCAGAATTGAGAGAAATATGGAATTTTCTCTCAATGTATAATTATAGTACTATATAATTATAATTTTAGTGATTTTAAGTGTGGAAGCCTCTTGTGTACAAAATGATTTGAAATGTGGCTTTATAGTGGTATTTTTTTAATTCCTTCAAATGAGGCTTGCCAAACTTATGGGTCAACCTTTTCATGAATTTAAATTTTATAAATTAGTTACAATTTGGTGAGAGGATAAGAGCAGTGGAATCAGATAAGAGAGTGATGCATTGTTGTCCAATTAGGGTGTTATTTTCCAAGGATTGAAAACAACCAATATAGGTATTAGGAATAGTATGTGTGTGATCCTTGACTATTTTTCAGGAGGAATAAGGACATTCTTAGGTCATTGGTTTGATTAGAAGAATGGGTCATCCCTGTGGAAAGTGAAGGATAATGGTCAAAAGGCCCTAGAATAAGACATGCATTAAGTGTATCAAAAGAGTGGTCATAAGTACGTTAATTTAGCTTATATGTTAATTTATATCTCTACATTTATCCCTTTTTATTCTAGTAATGTAGAAAAAGTGTACTAGAGTAAAATGAAAAAGTGTGTAGTTAAACTTACCTATGAAATGTAGTCTTGAATGTAGGCCACAATGTCGAATTGTGTTTCACCTAAACCTGTAATAAAATGTGTATATATATAATTCCACACACTATATAAGTATAATGTATCTATAACACACACATGGGTCACAAGGCCATCGAAAGGGGTGATAATACAATCTATCTATAATAGAGTAACCATTTTATTCATTTAGTATTCAAACAAGAATGTACCAGTAGGTGAGTTATATATATATATATATATATATATATATATATATATATATATAACTCACCTATCGATACTTTTTTGTTTGAATACTAAATGAATAAAATGGTTACTCTATTATAGATAGATTGTATTGTGACCCCTTTCAATGGCCTTGTGACCCATGTGTGTGTTATAGATACATTATACTTATATAGTGTGTGGAATTATATATATATATATAATTTTTAAGTGTGAAATATAAATAAAATAAGATTATATTATTATATATTAGTGACCCATGATTCAAATGAGGATTTTCTATCTAGTATCTAATCGAGGCAAGTTTACAATCACTATTTAGGTTTTAAAGTGTTCTAAATATGATGGTGAGGTCATAATTATATTTTGGTAAACTTAGGTGAATTTTTCTCTTGTGGGATCATAACCCATAGGTCTCAGATTGCAACCTAACATGTGTTGGGTGAAATCAAATAAACTAACTGAGTAAGTTATCAATATAATCTAGTAGGATTAATTATAGATGTAATTTAAATATCACTAATGCACAATGGGGTGTGTGTGTGTAGATTTTGGGCTCAGACATTATGCATTGACTTAATTAAGTTTAATATAAGAATTGTTTTGTGGTTGGTTAGGAATTATCTCAAGAAGGTTCTATAGGTAGCATAAGGGCCACTTCTAGTGTTTCATTTCCTGCTTTGGGATAAGGATCATTTTTAGTTAGGTTTATATGTTATTTAAAAACAAGCCTTCCATCAATGGAAGAATTTTAAAGATACATAGATTAAACATGTGACTTGAGATGGTAAAACAATTCTAGAAGCTTATTGTAAGGATATTTTCAATCAACCAATATGTTATTAGGATGGATATTTCATTGTGGTATCACCCTATGACATAAGGATAATGTTACATAAGGTTTATAATTTCCCATTAACCAGGACTTCTAACCAATGTGACAGTAGAATCAATTCAAAAATTCTAGGATGCATAGATTAGGCATATCTAAGCTGAGATCATAAGCATCTTTAAAACTTTATATTTAGAATATTTTTTAGGTTTTATAAGTCAAAATAGAAGAGAATAAAGATAAAAAAATAAAACACACTCATCAACAAACATTCAATCATTATATTAGTAAGATGGCCACTTTTATTGAAATATCACCACCTTAATATAAAGAGCATAATATATTAGATTTATATGTTATACAATATATTTTAACAATATTCTTATCCAATTATTTTATCATTGTTCTCATTCCATTCAAGTAGAAATGTGATAAAACATTCAATCCTCATTATTTTATGTTGATATGACATCCTTCCATTCTAGTAATTCTAGTAAGGGGACTTTAGGAGTATGGCCTACTACATTTTGAGATTTATCATCTCATTGGAGAAGTTCTGCAGGATGCTTTTCATGTCATTCGTTTCTATTTCCATTGAGGTTCAAGAGGATGTAATAGTTTGAGTAGGTAGATATACATACATGGAAGGAGATGATTGTGAGGTGCTTGGGACCTCCTCTTACGATGGTATGGATATCTTTAGGAATATTGGCATCAGTGGCCATTGGGGAAGCTTCCTAACATATATTAAATTATTGTCTACCCTGACTACCAAGTCATATGCATTGTCTGGTCTCCAAGAGACAAAATCATAATCTCTATATTTTAATTAAAAACCTTGAGGTAGAATACAATGGCCATACATGTGGGTAACCAAACTACTACTGGGATCCTTTGTCATGTTTTATGAAACCTAGTATTAAAATTAATGATAGCCTCTTAAGTTTTGTATTTTATTTAACCATCACTGCTTATAGGTGAGGTTTTTAATACCTCACTAAGGATATAAGCCAAATGATTAAAAATGTGAATATGGCTTTGAATATTTGTTAAAAAATAAATAATTTTGTTGATATGTGAATTATTTTGTTGCTTCTTGGGATTAAATCTAGTACTCACGAACTAAAAGGAATGGATTTTTTTTTTGGTATTTTAGATTTATTTATTTTGTCTTTTATAGAAATGGAAAATTGGGTGCAGGTCTTGGGCTTTAGAAACACAAAGATTTCATTACCCAAATCAAGCAAAGATTTCAAGAAAGCCATCTTGATTTGCACTATTGGTTTTCAGCATGATTAATACTTGGATATTTTTAGTCATTTCGAATTATAGGCTAGGTTTATTATACCTCACTAAGGCTATGAGCCAAATGGTTTCAGATATGGCTTGGAATGTTTGTTAAAAAAATGTTGACATGTGAATTATTATATTGATTTTTGGGATTAAATCTAGCCTTTATAGAGTGAAAGGAATGGTTTTTTTAAGTCTCAAAGGTTTATTTATTTTTACTTGTGTAGAAATGGTGAATTTGGTATAGGTGTTAGGTTTTGAATATTTTCTAAATAATAAATAATTTTTTTGATCTGTGAATCATTCTGTGAATTCTTAAACTATAGTAGTTGTAGTTTGATTCGGTGCAGTCAATTTGTGAATCCTTTGGAATGAGTAATTTTGGATTAGAAAAATTACTAACCATTTAAGGTTAACTCATGTAATATATGGTATGAATAATATTGTAACAACAACAATTTACATGAATGTAATTCATATAAATATACATTTCATTTATATGTATGAATTATATTTATACAAATATCCTATTGTCATTGAGGATGACATTTTGAGCATAAATGAACCCATACCTATACTCCATCACCTAAAACTTTGGTGAGGGTGATAAATACATGTTTTTAATCACTACAAACAAGGTCATGATAGTGTGAATCATACACACATGTTTATTTCAATTGTATAACAATACTCAATAATTTAATTGGAAAATCATAGGTTAATATTATTTATATAATATTACATAGTAAAAAATTAGACATGACTAGACAAACTAAGGTGTAAAATAAGGCTACTCTCTCATACTTACTCCTTATGTATAAAAAAATACTTTGTCTATACTTGAAAATAAAGACAAAAAGTTACATACTTTTAGTTTCTAAAGATCTTGCTCCTTCAAGACAAAAAGTTGTGTACTTATAATTTTTCAAGAGCTTGGTCTTTCAAATCTTCTATTGGTATTTTTTTCACTGGCATTGATGTTATTGGAGTGTTTATCATGCCACCTATCATTGATTGAAATTTTAGTGTTTTCTCTTGTTGAAAATAACTTATCATCTGCACTTTATTAATTGGACTAAGTGGACTACCTAGCTGATAATTCCCTATGCTTACAAAGGAAGGAGCATATATGTTCATCATTTCCATCATAATTAGATGTTGTTATGGAAAAGGATTTTCCATTTTTTTAACCTTATCTATCTCTCCACCTCTTTCATTGCTTTCTTATACTCCATCCTTTTCTTCTACTCATGCTTTTTCATTTGTCTTTGTTCTTTTTCTTTCTTTTTAACTCGTTCTCAATTTTTCTACTCCTTAAAATCCCTATTAATTTATACTAATGATTTATTCTCTTATATTTTTTATTTCCTCCTCACCTTAATTTCATCTATTTCATTATTTAGTGTTTCTTGGTCACAAAAAAATTCTAAAAAATCATCTATAGTTAAAATTTGAGACTACATGCGCACTCTCATTGTACCTTTTGATAATCAAGGGGAATTTTGTACAACCCTCTTTATTGGAAATTTAATGAAACTAAATAAACTTGAGTTTTATTTTTATTTAATTTTAACACTTTCACATTCTTCATTATTATTTTCTAATATATATTTTATTTTTGCAAAATTAATTATATCATCATAATCATGAAAATCCCCTGTAATAGAATAGTACTGCACTAAATCTTCATCAAGTAAAACTACATGATATAATGGAATTTAAAGGCCCAAATCAACATTATAAAATTTCAAGTTTACACCTAGTTATTTTCCCCCTTCCTTGATCTTATCTAGTTGGCTTATTTGTGAAGGCAAGATTAACCCCTCTCCAAAAACATGTTCTTGAATATCAGACACATGCTTGCCTTGACCTATTTATTCACCTTATTCAATACACTCTTGTGTTTGGGTTACATATGTAACCTATTGATACAAGGTAAAATTGGATCTATATTGTTATTTCATCTACTACATGTCCTTTTCTTTAAGCTCAATGATTCTATCTATTTCTTCCTTTCCATATCCAACCAACTACATGATGTTTTGAATTGTAGTCTCATCATATTCATCTATAAATTAATATCCTTCACTTGGTTCCATGTATTCTACAAGTTCTTATCTATTCAGTGATCATATACCTACCCTCTTAAAACTTGACTTTATATTTTCTATAGAAATAGCATTTTTGAAAGCTATGTTACCCAACTCAGCGAATTCAGACTTGTTGATCTCTAGTTTGTGATTTTGAGCCATACACTTTAAAATTTTAGATTTGAAATTATTTTTTAATGGTGATAATACACTCACATCCAATGTTTTTAGCTTGTGGGAACTATGTAATAGAAAAGTAACAAGATCAATTCCAAAACTCCTAACCTCTTTAATAGTTTTCATTGCTACATGAATCTCATGGCCATTAAAAATAAATAGATGCCTATTTGAAGGAGAAATTCCACTTGGTATTGATATCTTGAAATGGTGTATCCAATTGAGAATCATTTCTTTTGTCATCTAAACATGAGGTTGAGTTACCATACATATTCCTAGTTTTTAACACGTAATGTAGTTTTTTAGTTATCTTTTTCCCTTGAAAAGGAGGGATCCAAGAATGATTTGGCTTACTGCATTAACACATGAAGGAATGGTGATTTATTACCTACTCTTTTTAATTTTATGATGAACACTTTGACATTCTCTTTTTGCTATGATCCACATACCAAAGTCCTTTCCAACTTGCAATCCAATTTCATCATAGTTCCAAAGGTTGTAAGGTCTATAGTGGTCAGATTCATAAACCTTCTCCAAGTTATTATAAAATTAATCTACAATGGAAGGTCTTAACTGGAATTATCTATATCTATCCAAGACTTTTTTAATTTTAATAGACAAGTCTGAGTGTCTCTTATTAAATTGAGCCCACCTAGACTTGTTGGATATTACATCCTTAAAAGCGTTGGACTTATTTTCACATATGTGGGACACATATGACTTGAGTTGTATAATTTCAAATCCATGACCAAGTTATGTCATATCTTTGCACCATTTAACAGCCTCAAGTTCTTCCTCATATGCCAAAATGGATGGTGGGCCCTTTTTTTGGGTAGTTGTAATACCCAACAACTAATAATTAAGTGTGGTAGCAAGGATTCCCCACTTTTTTCCTGTAGCTCAAGTGGAGTACCCATTATTTTCAACATCCCTCATAGCATGCTTCATTTTAGTTACATTACATTGAGTTTGGATGGATATATTTTTAGTAACTAAAGGGCATGTTGTCATGTGTGTAGTAGTTTTAGGTTGTTTATGTGAATTTGAAACTTGTTCACCTTATGAATTTGTAGCATCCCCTTTTCTTCCTCTTTTTGTATTGATCCTTGATCATGAAAATTTCTCTTTCTCTTTGAATTTATCATTACGTTTTCATCATAAAATATGGAAAAGTTAATAATGTTCATTATAAAATGATAACATACATACTAAGCTAATAGCATTGCATCTTATCTTTCCCTTCAACAACAACACAAATTTAAACTGGTGTAATACAATGTACGTATGGAACTGTGAAAATCCAAAATAGTTATGTGTGACTCAACTTATATATGGGCTTGTTCAATGCCAAAAATAGGATGTTCAGTACAAGATGGTGAGGTGTTATTACTTTGCTACCTTGATTAGGGTGCATGCATAACATGGGATGATCACTGTTAACTAAAGTCTAAATGTCCCACATTTGGCTCCCACTAATACATTTTTTGGGATTTCAATTATCATAAAGTGTTATATGAATAAGAGTTATATATGTATATGGATTGTGTAGTTAGATTCATTTAAGTGATTTGCTTCACCTGTTAATTATTTTGATATTATCTCTAGATAAATGGTTTTGGGGATTCTAATCATAATAATGAACACAACAACTTATAGATCTATGATCCTATACACCCTGACTTTGTATAAAAATATATTACCTTATAAATTTATAAATAATGTAATAAAATTTAGGTTCACCAAAAAATATATGGATAGATACATCTATGTTAAATTACATGACATCTATTCATAAATATTAGAAATAAATATAATCATAATTAAGATATTAAAATTTGATCTAATTTCACAAATATTTTTTCATTTTTTAGTAAATGATAATAGAGGGGTTTTTAGTAATATATTATTTCACATAAATTTAGAAATGGTCATGAGGACTAGACTGTAGAGGTAGGATTTCTAGAGCTAGACAATGAGAACCCAAAAAGCTCACATTGCCTGAATAATTCATTAGAACTGTAGACTTGATGTTTCTTATAAATTAAATTCATAAATTATATCTTCTTATTAAAATTTAAACATGTTGAAACATAATCAGTTACTGTATTCATTAGGTCTATGGATCTAAAAAATGGACTCATTTTCCTAAAATCTTATGTGGATCCCTCAAAGATTTATTTCCTTTTTCAAAAAACAAATAGTGCAGTCACATCAAAGAAGCTAAAAAAATTGGGGATGTGTTTTGGGCCCTGTGTTATCCTTAAATTCATTCTTATGAGGCCCCTATAATGTTTTTATAATCTCATAATGAACACACCAATTATAATCCATGTTCAACCAAGTAGTATGGTAATGATGCAATTTCTACTATATATGGATTTTTAGGCTACAATGAATGTTTTATGGAGTAATAATTGATTCAAGATTATAAAAATTGAGATAAAAGAGAAGAAAGAGAAACATTAAAGAGGAAATTGAGAGAAACAAAGATGAGGACAGAGATTTTAGATATTATCTAGGATGGTATTTTAGTGGCATTATTGAATTTGTTTCATTATAATATTTGATCTTAAAAAGGGTGGTCTAATTTTCTAATATTACTTGTATCAATGTTGTTTATTACTAAAATTGGATTAAAGGCTTCCAAGATAAACACCAATGAGAAGTAAAGTGTATAAGTTAGATAAAATTTGATCGAAAGACTATAAATTATTGAATTGTGTTTACTATTTGCTTACCTGTTGTTGGTGCAGTTGATGAAATACATTAAAATTTGTATCAAAATTCTCTAGAAAGAGTGGTATGGGAGTAAAAACACATGATAAGGATTATTTATATAGGAAACGTGAGATTCAAATTTGAAAAATCTTATGATCTATGGAATTGCATCCCATTGGTTCACTTAATTTTGTTTGGATTGATTTTTTATTTTTTTTTCAATTGGTTTTAGATTGCATTAAAGAATTTGGTGAACCTTATGTCTTTTTTAATTATGTAGGTACACCTATTAGAGCAAGGAGTGGAAGATGTTTAGAGTGAATAGTTTGAATTTTTAAAATTATAATGAAAATAAAGTGGATGTATACTTGAACAATTTGTTTTGAAAGTTTTCACATGTTGAAGTATTAATTTGATAAGATTTTAAATTTTTATAATAATTAAAATGACATCAATATAAAAATCTATATTAGTAAACTCAATATTTGCATTTATTCATGCAAATTTTTAATTGAGATATGTGTAGTTGAAATATAGTGTATTAACAATAGTAAAATATTTGTGTACATGTTTAATATTTTATATGAATTATGGAAGAATATCAATGCTTAACTATTGGGTATAAATATATTTATATTTAATAAAAATTTCATTTACTTTTAGTAAAAATGTGTTCAATATTTGGGCCCCATATCACCAAATATCCTCTCAACTATCAAACCCCACTCAAATATTGGGTCATCTCCCTTAGGGAGCATTCAAACAATGGTAATGGTCTAGGGGAGATGCCTCCTCGACTAAAAAATAGATTATTCAATGAACATTTTTGTATATATTTTGTTCCATAAATTAAAATAATGGATTATTCAATAACAATACAATATGACAATTTTAGAGTTGTAGAATCAATTTCAAGACACACATTTCAATTTATAAAGTTAGAATGAGAGAGGGGATGCCAAACACATAAATATATTCATAAAAAATTAATAAAACATTATGCTAGTAGGGGGTCACTTCCATTGAGGCATCAATTCTGTTAGGATTAGAATCATGATATATTTGATTTTTATGCTATCACAAATGAATTCTTCCAACTAATGTCCATAATAAGTTTTCTTATGTAGATATGAAGATTTTAAAGTTGTACAATAAATTTAAAGATAAGCAACTTATGTGTATCCAACTTGAAATAACAATCCACTTTTTAGAAGCTTGTTTTAATGGGATTTTTATAAGCTTTTTTTTGTAAAAACCAAATAAGAGGGGAGGAAAAAACATACTTATGCATAAAAAATCAACCATTTTGTTAGAAGGAGAACAAATTCCTTTGTGGTATCCATAAATAATAAACTATTATATAATAAGAGGGCAAGATCTATTGTGGCATCACCCCCACTACCATAAGTATCATGGTAAATTGGGTTTGTATGTTTCCATAAACTAAAACTTCCATCCAATCTTGTATTAAGTCTTTATGTATAGAAGGAATAATTTTATAGTCATAGAATCACCTTAAATATGCATGAATTAGGATTATTTGAGTTGAGATTGTAAGAAATTTTGAAATTCTTGTTTTGATTAAAGTAAACCCACCTTTAAGAGCTGGTGTGGAATCCATCCCTAGACATAGTAGGAGGTCTGTGTCTCCAAAAAATGAGACAAAAAGGCATATAAAATAAGTATCCAAGAGATAAAAACTTTAGAATTCAACCATAGGACCCAACAACCACACGTACACTAGGCTCACCTAAGACAACGAACAATATGTACAAGAGACCGGTCCAAAAGTTAAGAATATGGTAAAACCCAAAATTTGAAATTCAAACTAGAACTATCCTAGGAATGTATCCTAATGGCTGACTAGCTTCATCTATCCCCCAAATAGGGTGACCCATGATAGAATGTTGACAACCATCACAACAAGAAAAGTATAATTTGTAAGTGTGAAATATAAATAAAATAAGATTATACTACTATATATTAGTGACCCATGATTCAAATGAGGATTTTCTATCTAGTATCTAATTGGGGAAGTTTATAATTGATATTTAGGTTTTAGGGTGTTCTAAATCTGATGGTGAGGCCATGATTATCTTTTGGTAAGATTAGGTGAATTTTTCTCTTGTGGTATCATAACCCATAGGTCTCATATTGCAAGCTAACATGTGTTTGGTGAAATAAACTAAATTGAGTAAGTTATCAATATAATCTAGTAGGATTAATTATAAATGTAATTTAAATATCACTAATACATAGTGGGGTGTGTGTGTGTGTGTGTGTGTGTGTGTGTGTGTGTGTGTGTGTGTGTGTGTGTGTGTGTGTGTGTGGGTGTGGGTGTGGGTGTGTGTGTTTAGAATTTGGGCTCAGATATTATGCATTGACTTAATTGAGTTTAATATAAGAATTGTTTTGTGGTTGCTTACGAGTTACCTCAAGAAGGTGCTATAGGTAACATAAGGGCCAATTCAAATGTTTAATTTCCTCATTTGGGATAAAGAAAATTGTTAATCGAGTCTGTATGTTATGTAAAAACAAACCTTCTATCAATGGAAGAATTTTAAAGATACATAGATTAAACATGTGACTTGAGATGGTAAGACAATTCTAGAAGCTTATTGTAAGGATATTTTAAATCAACCAATATGTTATTAGGATGGGGATTTTCATTGTGGTATCACCCCTATGGCATAATTATAATGTTACATGGGGTTTATATGTTCCCATTAACCAAGACTTCTAAACAATGTGGCAGTAGAAGCAATTCAAAAATTTCAAGATGCATAGATTAGGCATATCTAAGTTGAGATCATAAGCATATTTAAAAATTTACATTTATAAGAATGTTTAGGTTTTATAATTCATGAAAGAAGAGAATAAAGATTAAACAAAATACTCATCAACAAACATTAAACCATTATATTAGTAGAAGGGCCAATTTTATTGAAACATCACCACCTTAATATAAAGAGCATAATATATTAGATTTATATGTTGTACAATCTATTTTTAGAATATTCTCATCTGATTATTTTAGCATTGTTCTCATTCCATTCAAGTAGAAATGTGATAAAACATTCAATGCTCATAATTATTTTTGTCATAAATTTATACCATCACTTTCATTTTTTTTAGAACATCAATAATATTGTCAATTTAGTATGTGAAAATTATACCTAGTAAGGAAATAAAATAAAAGAGAGAAAATTAAAAAATACAACAATAAATTAAAACATACATGTATACAAATCATAAGTGGCCTCAACTTCAACACATCCAGAAGTAAATAACTTGGAGGGCTTTATGTGAACCCTAATTACATGTAATATATATCTAATTAGATGCCCCAAAAATATTATTGAAGAGTTTTGTGAACAGTTAAGAAGCTGAGCAACATTCATCTCCTACTCACATCCTTTTATAGATAACAATGAATGGAGATGTGGAATTTGGAGATGCACTCAATGGTAAATATGGTAAATCCCCTTTAAAAATGGAAAACATGAGTGTAGCCCAATCTTGTTTCTGTCCTTGTGTTAGAAATGGAATATGATGATTAGCATTATTACAATGTTACTCCAAAACTCCAATATAAAATGCATAAAAATTATAATTTCCATTTCCATTTCCATTTCCACTTCCATTTCCACCATAACTACCTAGGTTCTAATGTATGAATTGTAGCTAGCATGGGTAGGCTGCAATACTATCCTAGTCACCCAAAGTCTAAATTATTCACCCTTTTTGAGTTCTTATTAATCAACAAAATTTTAGTGTGAAGGTGTGTCAAATTGAAGGGTTTGATGGCTCATGTAATAATAGTGTTTAATGTATGAATTGCAACTGCCATCAATAGGCTATGATATAGTCATAATCACCCTGAAGTTAGTAAACAATATATTCATCTGCAACCAATAAATTATTATTATAGTACGAGTGTTAATTATATTATGTCATTTTAATTATCATTATAAGGATTGGGGTATATTGGCCTTGTATGGTGTTGATGAATAAGGTTTATAATCAATGTAGTGTTAATATTTTTACATAGGTATGATAATTTGTGTGTTGTATAAGCAATTTTAATATACAAAAGAATAGATGTATTTCAATTAAGTTAATGATTTTTTATTATTATTTTTTTGTAAAGGGATTTATTTAATTTTTAATTTATATAAAAGAGGAGGAAATGTTAAAAGATAAAATATATTTATATATCAACAATTAACCATTATATTAGTATGATGAACGTTTTCATTATAATAGTACTCATATTAGCATAAAAATTATGATATATATTAGATTTTTAAATCATTTCAAACCAATCCATCCAACTATTAATGAAATAAAAAATCTACTTGATTCTAAGATAAGTTGTCTAGAATCCTAAATAACCTACAACCAAAGACTCATGGAACTCTTTAAGAACATTAGACATCAAGTTTTAATTCTTTACTAGGCATAATTTATCCATGTACCATAGGATGTCTCCTTTTCATAAAATTTATCTAAAGTTATTTTATATTATTGAAGTTGTTGAATCGCATTGTGAATAGATGATCCTATTATCATTCAAATCTTACCAAGCATCCACATAGCATATTTATAATATGGACGTCACACAACCAAGTGTATGTATTTTTATCCCTTTTAGAGAGTGCATGTATTATGAAATTCTCCTCCTCTTTATTTTAGACGATTCTAAAGTCATATCCCAACATCTTTGTGACCAAATTTTGTTTCTCTTTTAATGACAACCTCTACTCTAAGAATTATTGTAGACTAACATGATCCACCATCATTTTAAAATGACCACCCATGAAATAAGGCTTCCATTGCTTGACTGCATAAATGATATCTAACATACTTAACTGTAACATATCAACCATTATGTTAGTAGGGGCAGTATTATTATGTTATCACTTCCATTGAAATAATGATAATGGTACATTGGATATATATGTTGCCTCCAAACAAACCCTCAAACTAATGTGGGAATAAATTGTTTTAACTAGATATGAGGATTTTATATTGATAGAATAAATTTAAAGTAAAATCCATCATCCAATAATAATGAATTATTGTCTAAGATTATTGTAAGTTGTATTCTTTTAAGTTTTTTTCCAAAGAAGCCAATAAGGGAGGTCAAACAAGAAAACATACTCGTCAAAAACTAATCAAAAATGATGTCAATATAATAGTCTTTTCTAGTGTTGCATTTTCCTTTTTTGCATAAGGATCATGGTTAATTGGGTTTGTATGTTGTCATAAATCAAGCCTTCAAATCTATGTCGGATTAATTTTTTGTGTGAATATGAGGATTTAAAATCAGCAAAATAAATTTGTAGATGAGTGTATTAAGCATATCTGACTTGAGATTGTAAGACATTTATAAATATTATTATTTGTATTTACCATATGGTAAATAAATAATAATAAATTACTTATATATTTTTAACTAACTTACCATAAGTAAATAATATTTTCCATATGGTAAATAACAAACTACTAAACTACCCAATGTAAATATTAATCCCCAACATTCGCCCCCTTAGTTTTTACATGGTATTACATATTATGTTATCTGACTGTAGAATGCCACCTCTATATGCTCATGATCTTCTCTTCAACTATGTAAAATATAGCTTGCACAAAACTCATACATAGACCAATGCACATTTATCTAAATGGTTGTATTCTTACAAGTAGCTTTCATGGATGGATACAACAACCACCCAAGCATGAACAAATATCTACACTTTTGTTTATCCTTCACACTTATCTTTTGATGGTTTTACCCAGCTTCAACCAATAACCTTACACAATTGGTTTTGAAGGTGTAGAAATAACCTTTCATAAATGGTTTTAGCAGGTTCATCAAAACCCTTACACAATTAGTTTTACAAATTCACCAAAAACCTTACATAATTGGTTTTTGAAATCCTCCAACAACCTTACACAAATATTTTCTCATAGGGTTATATTTACATCATGATCACTACAATACATTTTTGACTAATATTAGACAATGTTTATACAAAAGAGGTTATATAGGGAATACTTACAAGTGAACATGAATTTACTACATTTGTTCTTATTTTGCACACTCCACTAAAAAAAAACTAAAATCTACAACACATAACTGAAACACAAGTTATTATACTAGAAGTGTGGCCCTATCATTGATGATTGATAACAGGTCACTAAAACACCTCCTTCCTCTATTGCCTCCAACTCCTTCACTTGACTCACATAGCCAAACCAGCCATTATGTGGTCTGATGGCTCTGGTAGGTTCTCTATTGGTTGCTTCCATATAAATTGGAACCCTTCATAATGTGGAAATAGATATTTTTGTTGGACATCAATTTAAACTGAAAATGCATCCTTTTACAAAATATGACTCAGAATAACTATTTGCATAATTAACTCTTTTACATAACACAATAAATTGAAAGAATTATAATATATAATAACTTGATAACATAATAATCAACACACACAAATAAAATAAAATAAAATAAAACACTTAAACTTCAATTCTTTTGTCACATTTCTAATGACCCAAATGATTTTAATGTAAACTATATCAATGTATAAATATTAAAATAGACTATTTTTAAAAGACAAAATACAAAACAAAAGAGACTGATTTTAAGATTTCATACACCATACATAAAAATTTTACAAAATATAACTAAATTGTTGACATTTGTTTTAACATGACATTGACATAGAAGATTAAATAAACAAAGAGTAGACTAGAAGACTTATGGCTGACTAGCCTAGCTATATAAATTTATGACATGCATTTGCACTATTGTGCATAAAATAACTATGTCTATATTGATGGATATTAGACACAAATGTATATAGACATGTAAGCATAGTAAACCATCGAGATTAGATGTTGTGTTATCAACAAACCAACATGTCATGCATAATATGTCTAATGGTGTATCCACATGCTTTTAGGGTTCTTTGTACACTCAATGCATCAATGGATGTTTCTTTTAAGATAATTGTGCTTCTAATATCTACTACAATTTTGATGACAGTTCATGGCATGATATTTACATAGTATTGAAGATACTATAAGTCACATTTCTATTGTACATGATAAATGAGGCTTTAAAATCCCATCTTAAAATTTATACAGTGGTTAGAACTATAGAATTTGAATGTATGGAGGGACTCTTATTGACTTATTCAGTATGCTACTGATCCCTTACATAGGATAAATGGATAAACCAAAGATTCATGTGGTGCATAGTCTATTAGATGTTTGTTTAGAACATAGACATCATGAAGATATATATTTGTATAGTAATGTCAAATAGCTTCTCCATAGAAGGCCCTCATAACTGATGAATAGACATGGATTTTGTCGATACAAAATAAGACTGAAGCTAAACCCAAGTTTGTGGAAAGAAATATGATGTAGTTATATTGGTGATTGAGGATAGGTGAAAATATGGCAAAAATCTATAAAATTCATGTGAGAATTGACCACACGAGAATAACAACTAAAAAATTCAATATAGATCTATTCATTTTTTTATTAGCTATATGTTAAAAATGTCTTAATAAACATAATTTCCCATCATATCTTTTGCATGTAGCTCTTGAAGAAAATGCCCAATTTCTTTGATTCAACTTCTTGAAAATTCCATTAGTAGCTCAATACAGACTCTAAAGCTATGGCACTCTGATACCAATGATAGGTATTATAGGAGCTAAACACAAAATAAAAACAATTTAATATAAATCATGGTGAATACATATAGAGATAATATTTTAATCACATAATAATATTCTATTATTTTAAGAATATTACACACTTTTAGATGTATATAAGAGATGGTGGTCTTATATTTTAGGAGGTTTATACAATTACTACTCTTATAAAAATATCATAATCTCCTAAGTTGGTGATCTACACGATTCACTCCAATCTCACGTACAAATCTATTATAACAAAATCATAATATATATTATTGTTAAATAAAAATAATATATTATTAAGTAACATATCATAAGTAAATAATATTTATCATATGTTAAACAACAAACTACTAGATTACCCAATGCAAATACTAATGTCCAATATTATAAGGTTCTTGTAAGTGTCATATACAAGAAATAAACTATTGTATTAGTAATAGGGACACTTCCATTATGGCATTATTTTTAATGGCATAAATATCATGGTGTATTTGGTTTGTATGTTTCCAAAGACCAAGATTTACATCTAATGTGTGATCAAGTTTTTAATGTAGATTTGAGGATTTTAGATTCATATAGATGCAATGATCCAAATATGTGAAGATTAGGTTTAACATTCTTGAGATAATAAGACAATTTTAAAAGCTTTTTGTATCAATTTTTTTAAGGATAGTTTAAGCCACATAAGAGGAGAGGGAAAGAAGAGAATGAAACAAATACTCCTCTACAACCAATCAACAATTATGTTAGTATAAGGGTCACTTACATATCAGCATCACCCCCTTTAGCATAAGGATCATAGTCTATTGAGTTTGTATGTTGTTGTGGAACATGACATTCAACCAATGTCATATTATTATTATTATTATTATTATTATTATTATTATTATTATTATTATTATTATTATTATTATTATTATTATTATTATTATTATTATTATTATTATGTGGATAAGAGGATTTTAGAATATTTGAAGCAATTCAAAATGCATTGAATACATGCATTTGACTTAATATATTAAGGTATTTTTAGAATTATCTTGGTGTAAGGTGATTTTGATGATATTTTAAGCCTCTAGAAGAGAAGAGTAGAGATAAAGCAGACAAACATAGTAACCTACAACCAATAAACCATTATGTTATTATGAGAGCCACTTACATTATATTTATCTATTTCACATGCAAAGCCTTCCAACCAATGTGGAATTTTTTTTTCATGTATATAAGACTATTTTAGAGTAATAAAAGAAATTTCAAGATGCACATTATAGGTATATCTAGCTTCACATAGTAAGACATTTATAGAAACTTGTTGAAAGAATATTTTTAATCAACCATTATGCTAGTAGAATGGTAACTTTGATTATGGCATTTCTCCCAATGGAAAAATATCATGGTGTATGTTGTTTGTATGTTCTCACAGACCAAACATTCCAACCAATCGAGAATTATGTTTTTTATGTATATATGAGGACTTTAGAGTCATAGAATAAATTCAACAAAATCAAGATGCATAGATTAGGCATATCTCATTTAAGATTATAATAATATTTAAAAGCTTATCTTGGGAAGGTTTTTTGGGATTTATAATTCACATAAGAGAAAAAAGAGAGGTATAAAATATGTTTCCAATCAACAATTATATTAATATGAGGGAACTTTTATTAAAACTTCAACAATTTCAAATAAAGAGTATGGTATATTATATTTATATGTTATCATGGACCAAGCCTTTTAACAATATATTTTTACATTAAATATTATCATCCCATATAAGCAAAAATGCCATAAACCATTAAATCCTCATAATTAATTTTGTGATAAATTACCAAACCTTAATAATATTTTCGATTTCATATGCAAAAATTACAAAAATATGGAAATAAAAATATAAAAAACATAAATTAAAACATACATGTATGCAAATCATAGGAGCCTTAACTTCAAGATAGAAATAAGTGATTAGCTTGGAGGGATTTATTACTTACATATTTAACTAAAAACCCCCAAAAATTTACACCATCATCTTGGGGAAATTTTGGATAAATTATTGAATAATTATTTTGATGAAGGTGTGGTCGAGAAGCTGATCAATAGTCCATCTCCTGCTAACTTCCTTTTTTAAACAATAATGAATGAAACTGTAGAATTTTAGGGATGCACTCGACAGTAAAGATGGTAAATCATCTAAATAAATGGTGACATAGAGTGTAGTCCAATCATACATCTATTCTGGTACGTAAAAAGGAAAATGGTCTATGTAGCATTTTAACAATGTTACTCCCAAACTCCAAATATCTCCTTCATAACCATCATCATTTCCATTTCCACCATATCTAGGTGGGTCCTTTCCTTTTAATCTCATTTAAGTAAAGTTTCCAATGTATGAATTATAGTTGGCATCGGTAGACTATGATACAAATTATAGGGTTTGATGTGAATGTGCATAATTTTTTTTGCTATGAAGGTATGAAAATCCTTGCAACACCTATGCAGCAACTATATCTAAGGACTCACTCATTATTTTCATGTGCTTAAATAAATAAGTAAGAGAGCTTACATCTATATATTTCAACACAAAGTTTATGTTTTAGCCATCCTCAAAGACTTTCTCACATCTGAAAATGAAATGGGAATCAATTGTCTTGAATATCTCTATCTCCATCATTATTTGTTTTACAAATGAGGGTTCATCTTGGAGGCAAACCAATTTGAGATCATAATAAGAGGAGGATTTTATGTGGAGGACCTTATGCATACAACCTTCACTCCCTCTTCTAGAATTCTAATTCTTTCCAAATCACAATGCCTAAAACCTTTAATGTTGTTGTCCAAATCATGTACCTACATTAGCTCATGTAGAGAAATTTGTAGATTATGTCTCATTAGAGTTAAAAAATTTGATATCAACCATTTCTATGAATTTTTACCTATCAAATTTACTATTTATTTTTTTATTTAGTAGGTTAAAAAATAATTTTTGAAAGGGCCTATTATCCTTATACATTGGAGGGAATGAAAAATAAAGAGTTAAAGACCTAAAGGGACACCTCTACCAATGATAAAAAAGTGATTGGCAAGATCTGCACACAACAAGAACTTCCACCAAAAACAAAACAAAACAAATTGAAACACACACTTACTAGGAAATTTCTAGGAAGTTTCCACCAAAATTATCCATGGGACCTGACCCTTTTTTCACTGATGTTCAAGTTTTCATGGGTGTTAGGAACCCGTGTGACCCCTTCTATTTACTCTATTAGTATCTTCCAAACCTCAACAAGCATCCACCAGTCTTTCTTCTTCCACAAGCTGATAAATAAATTGATCTTGCAACTCACCTTGACAAGCTTAGCCATCTTATACTTCTAGGATTACCTTTAAGTGTTGAAGCCTTCATTAATGGACCAGATCTGATACCAATTTTAATAATCACAACCACTAGGAGTGGGGGTGAATCAATTTACAAATTTTTATTTTTATTTTATATACCATTCATTAACATTTCAAACCAATATAGTAATCAAGCAATGCATAGAGAAGCAATCACATAAACATCAAACATGATATCAACACATGAACATAAGAGATATGTGGGAAACCATCATGGGGGATAAAACTCACTGAAAAACCAATTGGAATATATTAATGTAAGTAATGGATCAAGATTTAGTGAGGCACCAACCCCACAAGTTGTACCAACTTGTTGCTAGTCAAGCACCAACTTAACTAGTGCTTTACCAAGCTTGAAATTGTAAAGAGGAACTAACCCCTGAAGTGACTTTGAAAAAACTCAAACACTTAAAATAAACTTTTAAAATATCCAACTTATAAGTTATCTCCCACTCCCTCTTGACTAAGCATCAACTTAGCTAAGACAAACTGGGTCACCTTCACAACACCTTATTGCTCAACCAATATATGGTGATCTCTTCTTCAGATCTCTATATTATCTATCCACTATCATACATAAATAAAAAATATTTGATTATCACATAATGGTCTCTAAATAAACACAATATGACAACCTTAACACTCATAAAACTTCCTCTTCAAGCAAGCAAATATTCCTTTCTTCTACTTCGCTCAAACAGTCTGCATATGGCTTGATTAAGTCATATGACCTTACTATTCAAATTCAAAACATCTATTGGATATTCATGACTGATCCTTTATTCCCCTCTAAAGGTATCCATTACCTTATTTTTCTTTTCAAGGTTCTATTTTATTCACTTACACACATTCCCTTAACTAGCCCAAATAGGCCTATTATGCCTTGTACTTATACCAGACTCTTACTCTCACCCACCTTGGTAAAAAAAAACATTTTCATAATTGGATCACCCTAAAAATATTTAAAAAAACAAATTTCAAAAGTAAAACACTCACTACATGGGTTTGTCATTACTCATAAGGACCAAAACCACCATTAGGCCTAATAGAGACCTAATGCAATTAGGCCTTCTCAAGGCACATGTTTCAACTTGACCACCTTGGAACATCTTAAGACTTATCACATGAATTAAAAACTTCAAATATACTTTAATTATACCATTTATAATATCACCTTATGTCCCTAACACCATTTATCTCAATTCACTCCTTGAATCACACCATTAGGTCTACTCACCATTAACCCTTCTCACTGCCAGAAAGTATGTCCTAAGTATCTAAAGTATACACTCAATTTTTCAATTTAACCACAATAAAAAATAACATGGATATAACCCTAATTAGATTATTTTCATCAAAAAGTCTATTATATTTCACAAAATAGGGTAAACAACCTCAAACTGATGAACTTCATATGCTCACTTAGAACTACACACAAGATTCAAAACCCCAGTCAAGAGCCTTTGATTTTTAACACCTCTTTAAGAGTCTATCAAGCATAAAAATACATTAAAAATAGGATATAATACATTTATAATAACTTAATGTGCATTAAATCCTTCAAATATTTTCAAATCACCCCAAACTCATCTCTTCTATATGACTACACAAAATTGGCTAAATGTTCCAAAACATATTTACGTATAATGTTGTTTTCAACTCCTTTAAAGATAATTAAAATAAATATAATGTAAAGTAATAACTATTATGATACTTATATACCATACTCAAATAGATATATCATAATATTTAGTGTTAACTATTGGTATTGCAAACCAATTTGTTAGGTTTCTCTCTCACAGCCTTTATATAGCTAGACAAACCATTTTAGCTTCTATATTAAATCTCCTTACACTAAATTTACTCCTTATATATATACATATATGTATGTGTATATATATATATATATATATATATATATATATATACATACATACATACATACATACATACATATATATATATATATATACATATATATATATATATATATATATATATATATATATATACATACATATATATATATACATATACATATATATATACACACACACATATATATACATATATATGTATATATACATATATATATATGTATATATACATATATATATACATACATATATACATATATATATATATATATATACATATATATATACATATACATATATATATATATATATATACATATATATAAAAACATAAAAAAATTCATTAGATACATGAAATCATGATATAACATGTCAAACTCATCACTTCATCTTGCATACTCATAACTACCATTTTGCCTTGAGAACCAGTCATGATGACCTTGCATTCCAACCCCTATGTAGACACATTCAGGAATTATTTATAAATGTGTGTTATCCTATGATAACTATATATCACTCTAATATAAAACAAACATCATGGTATTATTACAATAATTCAACATATAGACCCATTACAAAACCTTACTAGACATAATCTTAACTCACTTAGACTGGTCATTTTGGCTTAAGCAATTTCACCATCAATACAAATCACCAAGATCTATAAAACATACGGACATATCATAAAGTTACCAAGCCACGCCTATATTCACTTATAATCATTACTCCTTCATGATGATTTGATAAGAACCTTCAACTCATCTTCACTTATATTTGTGTTAAATTGCTTCACTAGGCCTGCTTGCTACTGGCCATCTTACAACATAAAATTTTCACACTTTAATCTCTAAACCAAATCATAAACCTATATTTTTATAAAATGTAATTCAAAAGAGTCAAACTCCATTCATTTTTTAACTTTGACTTAGTCAACCCTTCCTATTATATCATTTTTTTAGAAATGAGGGATTTCCTATAGCTACCATTCACTCTCCTAAACACTTAATGCCACCTAGAGGTACGTGGTAGAGTAATATACATGATAAAATCTTTAAAATATCCTTACCAATACATTATGGCCACTCAAAAACAAAATCTTCACCATCAAGTCACCATAATGGTTTTAGAACAATTTCCATTCTTAACATTTGTTCATAAAACTTTGACAATGAAACTAAATCCTAATACTTGTAAAACATTTTTAGGACCCTTTTACATCTCTCCCCAAGAGCTCAACTTCCCATGCAATACTCACATATGCCAAAAAGCATTAAAATATCCTTCTTGGGTCTTCATCTCTTCATTATGCACACATAAGGGACCTTCAAACTCATTTTGATGCTTTCTTCTTCAACTTATGACCTCAAAATTCATGATCACTCTTGAAACAACCTATTATACCTCAATCCATGCTTACATGATATCAAAAGTGTTATGAAATATTCCTTACATGGAAAAATAAATAAATTGTAGAATAAAAGAGTTGTTGTATAAAAAGAACTCATTAAAATAGAGAGTTTGGTGAGATTCTTGTGGGATTTGCCATTGAAACTACCTCCATATTAAGGAGAGATGGAACTATGTGTATGTTTAAAATATATTAAATAAGATAAGTTGTTTTCATCAACCCCAAATTACTTGTGCCTATGCACATTTTAGAGCCTTCAACTCTTCACCAAAATGGGGTAACACCCACATTTGGTATTAGAGTAGGCCCATACTGGACCTCTCTATATTTTTTTACCCTTAAGTTTCACAAGGTTGAGTAGTGAAGACCATGTGTAGGTGTCTTTGCATATAATAAGCCTTTCATCATTTGGGATATTGAACTAGTAGTATAGACCACATGCTAAATTCAACATCATTTCTTGATGATAAATCTATTTGTCTATTAAATATATATATATATATATATATATATATATATATATATATATATATATATATAGTTTGATATTTGGATTTTTTGGTTTTTGGACTGGGCCGTACATAGGCATATTTTTTTGGACTAGATCCTTACATGAGGAGGATTTCAACATAAGGGTTTGCCTAAATTGGTGATTAGATTCTTGTTTCAACAAAATATAACCATGGATTCAAATGTACTTGAAATGTCAATGAGTATTTCTAATCTTCATTGTATTAGTGTGGCTCTTTATTGAGTAGGCTCAATCTTGGTTGAATGGTAAGATTCAACACTCAATAGTCATCAAATGACCCACTACATTCGCCCTTATAGTGCCACGATGAACCTAGTATGCTCATCCTCCATTGAACACCTACTCCACAGTCTCATCCACTTAGGCTAGATGGCACATCTCATCATTCTTTACTTGAGGCTTATTATATTCTCCTTGCCATTTTCTATATAGCTCTTCACATGATAGTCTCCTCGACTATGATCTTCTCCCTCCAAATCATCATCCAACCTCACAAAACTATATTTTCTCCATTTGACTCACCACTCCATGGAGTTATCTATTCCTCATCCACCTCAACTGCTTCAAAACAATGGCTGGTTTTGTTTAGATATCTTTTCAGCTTTTATATTAGCAGTTTTAGGTTTGTTTTATTAATAATGTTTTATTTTAGGTTTTTCATTTTATGGTATTTGTTATGTATTTAGATTTTTATAATGTTCTAGATTTTATTTTAAATTTTTATTTGTTTATGTTTTGTATATTTTTAGTTTTATATAAAATATTTGTTTTATGATATAAATAATGGTTTTTGATTTTTTAAAGTAATTAATCTATTTTATATTTAGTTCCTTTTAAGTTTTGTTTTTATTAGTTTAGTGTTAGTTTTTATTTATTAAAATCTTAAATTTTTTTGTTTTTATTAAGTCAAGTTTTAAGTAAATTAGTCTCTCAAATTCATGTCATTTAGTGTTTATTGGAATTAATTTTATAAGTCTTTATTTAGAGTCATTTTTATATTACTCAAAAACCAAAAGTGTTAAAGTTATTGTCAAAATTTGTTTTGTCTTTAATTGTCGTATCTAAAGTTTAGAGTCACCTTTAATTTTTGAGTCAAATCCATTCTAAACTACAAGCTTCATAAGTCTAAGAAGGCATTTTTCAATAAAATGGGATTTTTTGTAACATAATGCATTATCAATTGAAACCAACATTCAAATTTCTCGACCCATGTTAGAACTAGGGATGAATTAGGAAATAGTTCTAACATGGAAAAATAAATAAATTATAGAATAAAAGATTTGGTGTATGTATAAAAATAGATAATTGAAATAAAGAGTTTGGTGAGATTATTTTGGGATGTACTGTTGAAACTACCTCCATATTAAAGAGAGATGACACTATATGTATGTTTCAAATATATGGAATAAGATAAGTTATTTTGATTGACCCAAAATTATTTGTGCATGTGCACATTTCATAGCCTTTGGCTCTTCATAAAAATGGGGTAACACCCACAACAAGCCTCCAAACCTAATAATGATACCTCAATCTGCTACCTAGGGTCTTAAGACAAGGTTTATCAGAACACAACCAATGAATAACATACCCATTTAGATCACTCTGAGAGTCATGTGACTGACTCAACATATTTTTCACATGTCTAAAACTTTATTTTACACCTTCAATCTCATACACATCTATATCACTACCATCATGCCTTTATAAGACATATTCATACTCAAGAATAATTTCATTCACATAGACCTACTAGGCACCATACCACTTTGAGAACTTCCTGCCATTGCAGATGCACTCCAAGACTCATTATCATGCCAAAAAACCTCATGACATGCTCAACTACTTCCACACATATTATCACAAGCCTGAACTCACTTACTCCACTAGGCTTCACTATTCATGCCTTTACCAAGACAAGACTAGGTTTCACAAAACACCATATATCTTCACAAGATCACTTCTGGGATATCATTGATACTCAATTTACTTTTGACATTAATTCATCAAACACAACAATAGGAATATACCTAAACACAACCAAATAATATGGTAATGATGCAACTTCCACTGTATATGGCTTTTCAGGCTACAATGAATGTATTATGGAGTAATAATTGATTCAGGATTATAAAAATTGAGAGAAACGAGAAGAAATAGAAACATTAAAGAGGAAATTGAGAGAAATAGAGATGAGAACAAATATTTTATATATTATCTAGGATGGTATTTTAGTGGCATTTTTGAATTTTTTTCATTATAATCTTTGATCTTAAAAAGGGTGGTCTTATCTTCTCATATTGTTTGTATAAATGTTGTTTATTAAAAAAATTGGATCAAAGGCCTCCAAGATAAACACTAATGAGAAATAAAGTGTATAAGTTATAGAAAATTGGATTGAAAGACTATAAATTATTGAATTATGTCTATTGTTTGCTTACCTGTTATTGGTATGGTTGATGAAATGCCTTAAAACTTGTAGCAAAATTATCTAGAAAGAGTGGTATGGGAGTAAAAACACATAATCATGATTATTTATATAGGCAACATGAGATTCAAATTTGAAAAATCTTATGATCTATGGACTTGCATCCCATTGGTTCATTTAATTTTGTTTGGATTGATTTTCTGATTTTTTTAATTTTTTTTTTATTGCATTAAAGAATTTGGTAAACCTTATGTATTTTTTTAATTATGTATGTACACCTATAGAAGAAATGAGTGGAAGATGTTTAAAGTCACTAGTTTGAACTTTTAAAATTAAAATGAAGACAAAGTGGATGTATACGTGCACAAGTAGTTTTGAAAGTTTCCACATGTTGAAATATTAAGTTGATAAGTTTTTGAATTTTGATAGTAACCAAAAGGACATCAATATAAAAATCTATATTATAGAACTCAATATTTTCATTTATTCATGCAAATCTTAAATTGAGATATTTGTAGTTGTAATATAGTTTACCAACAATAGTAAAATATCTTTTGTACAAGTTTAAGATTTCATATGAATGAGGGAAGAATATCAATGCTCAACTATTAGGTACATAAATATATTTGTAGTTAATAAAAATTTCATTTAGTTTTCATAAAAATGTGTTCAATATTTGGGCCTCATATTCCCAAATATCCTCTCAACTATCGTATCTTGCTCAACTATTGGATCCTCTCCCTTAGTTATCATTTAAACAATGATGGTGGTTGAGGGGAAATACCTCCCCAATTAAAAAATGGATTATTAAATGAACATTTTTATATATTTTTTATTCCATGAATTAAAATAATGGATTATTCAATAACAATAGGATATAAGGATTTTAGAGTTTTAGATTCAATTTCAAGACACACATTTCAATTTATAAAGTTAGAATAAGAGAGGGGATGCCAAATACATAAATATATTCAACCAAAATTAATAAAACATTATGTTAGTAGGGGGGCACTTCTATTAAGGCATCAATTCTATTAGGATAAGAATCATGGTATATTGGATTTTTTTGTTGTCACAAATGAAGTCTTCCAACCAATGTCCATAATAAGTTTTCTTATGTTGATATTTAAGTTTTAGAGTTGTAAAAGAAATTTCAAGATAAAAAAATTATGCGTATCCAACTTGAAATGGCAAACCACTTTTTATAAGTTTGTTATAATGGGATTTTTAGAAGTTTTTTTTTTTTTTGTTTGTAAAAACCAAAGAAGAGGGGATTGAAAAACATACACATGCATAACCAATCAACCATTTTATTATTAGGAGAATAAATTCCATTATGGTATCTATAAACAGTAAATTATTATATTAATAAGAGGGCAAGATCCATTGTGGCATCACCCCTACTAGCATAAGGATCATGGTAAATTGGGTTTGTATGTTGGCGCAAACCAAACCTTCCATCCAATGTGGGATTAAGTCTTTATGAATATAAAGATAAATTTTATTATCATAGAATCACCTTCAAGATGCTAAATCAGGATTATTTGAATTGAGATTGTAATAAATTTTCAAATTCTTGTTTTGCTTAAAGTAAACCCACCTTTAAGAGCTGGTGTATAATCCAACCAAACATAGTAGGAGGTTTAGGTCTCTAAAAATGAGACAAACAAGGCTTAGAAAATAAATATATAAGAGAAAATAACTTCATAATTTAACCCTAGGGCCCCAAAAAGTTAGTGACAACTAAGTACACTAAAGGAGCATAATGTTATCCAGGATTAGGAACTAATGAGTAGATCAAATAGAGTGGAACTAATATAAATCCAAAGTAATCAACCAACACAAGAATTTAAAAATTGAAATGAGTTTTATTTAAGTTTGCATCCCAACAAAAAATAAATACCCAACAACCATGCATACACTAGGCTAACCTGAGCCAATGGGAAAGACGTAACAAAAGAGACTAGTATAAAAGTCAAAAATATGGCAAAACCCAAAATTTGAAATTAAATTTGGAAAAAAACTTTGGAATACAACCTAATGGAAAATTAGATTTATAGATCCCCAAAATATACTAGCACATGATAAAATCCCTGTGACCATCCTAGTAGTAAAAGTAGTTGGTACATCTAAAAAATTTAAATCTATCCCCCAAACTAGAAACACAAATTTCAGACACATTGAAGGTCATAGTAATAGATTAAGAATCTAAATTCTTGTCTAAAAAATAATCCATCACTTTACATTTCCTTGATGGAGTTCTTCCATTTTTATTATTTCTTTTACCCTGAACAAGACTGTCTATCACCATCTTATTCTTTAGATTTTGAGTTCTATAATTCTTGGTAGGTGTAAACTATTCCATTTCCATTGACAATGGGTGAGTAGGCCCATCCATGAGAGCAATTAGTTTAGGATCTCTTTGGAAAGATAACTTATTGTCTAGAAAGGCTTTTAGTTCTTTAAATGGGTTTGATTCTCAATAAGACCCCTAAGTAGCATTACGAATGTTAGTAGAGGTTAGTCCCCTTACGATTTGGGTTGACTAGAGACCAACTTATCTTGAGTGAAGAATTTACTATGGGGATTATAATTAGAGTAGAATGGGATTAGTAACTATAGAGGGTCATCATTGTTGAGTCATTTCTTCCCAAAGTATTCACCTTTTCCCCCCTCCTTATCTAGTAAATCATCCTTTCATCGAGCCTCTGTCATTCCTGTCAGGATGCGAAACACCGAAAGCATACAATTGATTACCAAATACCAAGCAACTATAGTATGCGAAAATAACCAGATTCACCAAGTAACTAGAATTCAGAATAACACAGATATGAGAGACAATACACAACTTGTATTAACACTTTATACAGAAAAGAATACAATAAAGAAGATGCCACTTCTTCTCCACCACCTCTTCAGAGGCTCGCCACACCTCAAGTGAACAGTAATTCTTCTCCCCAAAGCTCTCCCTCCCAGGTCCCAACACCCAACTCAAATACAGAGTTGGTGTTCACCTCCCGTGCTCCATGCACACCACAAGTGCTCCACGCACTCCACAAGTACTCCACGTACTCAACAAGTACTCAAGGTACTTCAAGTAGATCTCCCATGAATCTGCAACAACCTGCAATTCAACAGACCATACTTATGGAAGGAACTCCCTTACCTTCCTCTCTTGCTCTATCCGAGTACACACCTGTACTCCAAGTAGATCTTGCCTGATACTGCTCCCTGTTGTGTTGCTGTCTATATGATCTTGCACACCTGTAAATCAAACACGGTTCTGCTCACCTGTGAACCTTGACCTTGCACACACATACACCTGCATATCAATGATCTTACTTACCATGTAGATCTCCTATATAGGCCATGCAACTGTGACCAAGATCATACACTCCTGAATAATCTAGCTGACTCTCCAAAACCAGCACCTACACCTGGTACTGTGGAACTAGGAGGAACACCCTTGCTCACCTCACACACAGAAGGAACAAACTTTGCTCAACTCAAAACTAGAACACTTTTCCAATACAACCATGAGTCTATTATATAGATCTCATCCAAACAATAATTAGACATCTAATTACAATAATTAGATCCATAGCTATGAGTCTAAAATTAGCACTCATCATGCAAACACTTGGTTCGTCAACCAACTGCCCGTAATTAACTCACAGTCGAACCACACAGGCGACCGACGTCGGTCCCTGTCTGCCTGGAGGTGACTGACGTCGGCCGATATATGACTGACATCGGTTGATTCTCTCTGTTGTCCTGCCGATGTCGGTTGATCAGACTGACCCCAGCTTCTCTGCAACTCAGCAACCTTCAGCAACCTCCTCTCTTGTTTGCATCAATGAAGCTTTTAGCTCCACAACCTAACAATCTCCCACTTGGAGATAAACAGCTGCACTGTACCTGTACCTGTACTCCATCTAATCTATTTCCTGGTTTGTATCCCTCTTCAAGCTCAATCTTGAAGACAACCCACCACACATCTCGTGGTGTACCTCCTGTCATCCGAGTACCCTGCCACATCCGAACCTACAAACTCATGTAGTGAAGTCCTGACCCTGCATGTATACTTGCTGCTGGTCCCTCTCAAATCCCTGAGAATTCACTTCCCCGAATTGGCTCCTAACTCTGACAGCTCCCACTGCATGGGAATACTCAGGCCTATACCAGACCTCATGTGATTTCAGACACTATACCTGTCCAGCCCTTAGTGTGCTCCGGCTCTGCATCCTGAACCTCGCCAACACTTGATTCACATCAGCTCCCACTGGAGACAAAATCTACCTGTGATCTCCATGCCTCCCATGTCAAAGAATTCCACTGCTCCAAACTCTTCATGACATGCCACTGAACTAATCTTACCCTTAGCTCAGCAAAACCCTGTATGTACTAACCTGCTATAGCAAAACATACCATCCACATACAGTAATAGAATGATGTCATGACCATCATCCTCCTGGTAAGACAAACCACAGTAGTTACCCTGACATTGATTGAAGCCGTGCTTCGTCCTCCACCTGTCAAAACCTGTACCACTGTCCTGCAGCTCCTCAAGACCATATGACCTAGTCTTCTGTCTCACATATCCATTCTCTCTATTCTTCTACTAAGGCATCCATTCGTCTCTGTGCTTTCATCCAGCTGGCAAACCTACCAAATCTCTCCCTTGGTTCTGCATCATAATCTTGCCATGCTCCCACCTGTTTCCTGGATCCTTCTTACTCTATAACCAGCAACAAGTATGAAGAAGAGGAACACGAATTTGAGGACCTACTTACGCCTTTAGTCCTCCGTATGGGTGTTTGAGACTCCTTGACAACATGTTGTCCACCCAAAATTCATTATAGTGACCGACCTCAGCCACCCCACAGTCTGCATCCGACCGACGTCGGTTCCCATGCGTCTGTCCCTGACTACCAACCTACCAGCGCTGGTGTCCCTACTGCCGACGTCAGTCCTCTTGACTGACATTGGTCTTACCTACTGCCAGCGTCGGTCCCCTGACCGATGTTGGTCTTACTCTACCCAACACTGCCGGCTTCGGTCTGCACATGACCGACATTGGCACCTGTCTGTTCGACGCTGGTTCCTTTTGATCGACATCAGTATCTGTGTTCGCCTGTGAGTGATGACTTTTTACCCGTGAGCTCCTTTGAATCAATCCCCATGTCCAAACTACCCTGCTCAGATGTATCCAGCCTCATCCACTGAACTCTGTCTGCCATCTCCTCCAAGAACACCAAGGCTTTCCAGTTCTTAAGCCTGTCAAATATATCTGTCTTCCGCTTAAGAACATGCATCTCCTTCCTGCTCATGTGACCAAGCCTATGAAGCCACGTCTCTGCAACAGAAGAAGAATCAGTAATATAAACAAGTAGATAAAGAGTACCTGTCTTCTTACCACCAGCTAATTCAAGTGCTACCGCTGTGAGAGTTCTTGTGCATCTCTCATCACCCAATCTTTTTGAAGAAATTAGCCAAATCTCCAAACCTGGGACCTGCATGACCTTCATCAACACTTGTGTGTTGGCCGCCTGCAATTTTAGCTTCACTTCCCCTTTGCCAATCCTTTGGCAAGGCTCACCAGCTCCTCTACCTGGGGCTGCATGGAAAGAGGCAACCGAATCTTTTATCCAAGATTCAACTTTATCCAAGAAACCTCCCAGAGCATCCTGTGCAACAACACCTGCAACATCTGCTGCTTCAGTTTCTTCATGTTGATCTGCTACCAACCAACAATATCCTTTTACCTGCTCTTTCTTTCCATCGGACCGTGAGTGACCATCTGTGCTTTTCAACTCCTCCATCCTTAGCTTACTTTGATCTGCCGTTGCTCTACTCCCACTCGATTAGAAACCCCTGAGAGTGACCTGTAACCAAACACAACACCTGCTTCCTGCAACCTTAGCTCTGATACCACTTGTCAGGGTGTGAAACACCAGAAGCATACAATTGATTACCAAATACCAAGCAACTATAATATGCGGAAATAACCAGATTCACCAAGTAACTAGAATTCAAAATAACACAGCATATGAGAGACAATACACCAATTGTATTAATAACTCTTACAGAAGGAAATACAACAAAGAAGACTACCACAGTTCTTCTTCCTTACACACCTCTAGGGCTCACACACCTCTAGATGATAAATAGTAAATCTTCCCTCAAAGCTCTCTCTCCTCAGGTCCCAACACCCAACTCAAACACAGAGTTGGTGTTCACCTCCTGTGCTCCACGCACACCACAAGTGTTCCATGCACTCCACAAGTACTCCACATACTCAACAAGTACTCAAGGTACTTCAAGTAGATCTCCCATGAATCTGCAACAACCTGCAATTCAACAGACCATACTTATGGAAGGAACTCCCTTGCCTTCCTCTCTTGCTCTATCCGAGTACACACCTGTACTCCAAGTAGATCCTACCTGATACTGCTCCCTGTTGTGTTGCTGTCTATATGATCTTGCACACCTGTAAATCAAACACGGTTCTGCTCACCTATGAACCTTGACCTTGCACACACATACACCTGCAGATCAATGATCTTACTTACCATGTAGATCTCCTATATAGGCCATGCAACTGTGACCAAGATCCTACACTCCTGAAGAATCTAGCTGACTCTCCAAAACCAGAACCTACACTTGGTACTGTGGAACTAGGAGGAACACCCTTGCTCACCTCACACATAGAAGGAACAAACTTTGCTCAACTCAAAACTAGAACACTTTTCCAATACAACAATGAGTCTATTATATAGATCTCATCCAAACAATAATTAGACATCTAATTACAATAATTAGATCCGCAGCTATGAGTCTAAAATTAGCACTCATCATGCAAACACTTGGTTCGTCAACCAACTGCCCATAATTAACTCGCAGTCGAACCACACAGGCGACCGACGTCAGTCCCTATCTGCCTGGAGGTGACCGACGTCGGCCGATATATGACCGACGTCGGTTGATTCTCTCTGTTGTCCTACCAACATTGGCTGATCAGACTAACCCCAGCTTCTCTGCAACTCAGCAACCTTCAGCAACCTCCTCTCCTGTTTGCATCAGTGAAGCTAGAGGGTATTTAAACATATTATATTCCTCTTGACTACTAATTTATCACTACTTTTTGCTGAAGCAAGACCATTTTTTGGGATCTCTAATATTTTGGACATGCTTTGAGATTGTGATTTTTCCTTAAAACTGAGCTTAATATGAATGAACTTACCTACCCTACAAATGAGGTTTTGTTCATGATTCCTCCTGGGAATTTTAATATTATTATTGCAGCTACCAGTTTCCTTTAATAATTATTTCTCTTTCTTAAGAAGAGACGTAGGGGGGTTGACCTTAATAGTTGGCTTTTACATCATTATTTACTTCCTCTGAATCTCTCTAGGGGGATCATCATTAGGTATTTGTATTTTTTTCCCTTCTTCAAATCTATGAGCTTCTAGGACATCTAAACTATCTACTCTAGATAAAGATTTATCAGAATTCTTAGATAAATTATCTACTACCTTTGTATTGGGTCCTCTTCCCTTCCCTTCACTTCATCCTTATTCTCCTTATTACTAGCTTTAAGGACCTCCTTGATATTTTCTACTTACCCTTCAACTAAGTTGGCAATACTCTTATGCCCAAAAAATGACAGTAGGGCCTAATATACCTAGCACTTCCATAAAAAAAATTTTGTTTGCAAACACAAAATTTAGATCTTAAAGTGATGGATTTAAGAGAGGTTTTATCCTAATCCAAAATAACAAAAAATATGGAAAAGTTCAGTTTGCTTCAAGTTTGGGTAGCAGAGTCGATGGTCACTAGAAACCCATCACCTTGGCTATACCCCTAAAGCTATTTTCATCCCAGAGGGAGATTTGAGAGTCTTACCCAAAAAGACACAAATTTAATAGGTTCCTTTAATTGATTAAACACTATCTTCCATTTATGAAATGCCAATAAAGAGTTTATAAAGAACCATTATTCTCCATGCAAAATATTAAGGCAATCATTTTGGTTCAAAGAAAATAGAAAAAATCATTTGCCATGGCTACCATTTCAATAATACCTTTTAGGTTCCACTTTTTATAGGTTAAATACCTTACTAGATCAATGTTAGGTTGATTCCTTTGGAAATTGACAATGAGTTAATTCTAATATTGGCCTTCAACTTTATATACAACCTCATCTGAGATTTATAACTATGTAACATTGCCCAAAATAAGAGGATTCAAAATAGGATGACTGCCATCAAATACCCCTTCAATACCCAACCCCACTAATATATTTAGGAGATCACTCACTATCCTTCCTGATACATCTCTATCCTCATCATCCACATCCTCACCTTCAAGATCTCAATCCTTAGTTATCATATCTATTGCCTTCCCATCACCATCACCTTTCATTGTTCCTTCCATTACCTAAAACATATTTTCAAATTCTTGTTATAAAGGGATTTGATTTTATTTTTTAATCCAAAATTAAGGAGAGTAGATGTTGAGAAATCAAATATATTATGTTGGTAAGAGCCCTAATTCCATTGTGGAATCATGCCCACTGGCATAACTATCATTATATACTCAACTTGTATACAATCAAGAACCAAATCGTCTATCCATTATGGGATTAAGTTTATCTATGTGTGTGTGTGTGGATATATAAAAAAGAATAAGTTGGAGATTCATTCCAAAAAATGATAACACAACATGGTGAATCCCATTTTGAAAATTAAAGTAGTGAGATCACCAAGTGTATTGGTTTCACATAAGCAAACCTAATATTGAGAAGTGAAAATGTGGTGGTCAATAAAAATAAAGTGGTGCTTCAAAATGTGAAAAGATGCAAGACATGTAGATAAAAGAATTTAATCCCTCCTAGTTCTAAAGAAAGAGAGAAGTGCATGTGGCACAAAGTTTTAAAATGGGAAATTGTATTCTGACCATGGACATAAATTTTAATTCTATATTAGCATCCTTAAATAAAATTCATAACCAACCCTTGGCTTGATTTATTTATATTTAAACGGAGGATATGAATACATTTTACTATGGATAGAATTTTGTTATTATAAAATATAATTGAAGTAATTCAAAGCTCCACCTAAATACTGAATTCCTATCAAGTGTAGTTCCAATATGGAGCATATATTATTGTGTGAAAATATGATAAATTTTCATGTGATGGCATCCATTTTTATGTTGGTATAACATAACCCAATACATAGTGGCTTTGGTGAAATAATATTTTGATAATTTGATAAATCCATTTGTGGAAAATGTGAATGTTTAGGTTAATTTCATTACCCTACCATTGTTTAACTTTATGGAGTTAATTTTTAATGATCATTCCAACATTCATAAGGTTGTTATAAAATAATTGTGTGAGCTCCCATTTAAAAATTTACACCAGGAATTAAGTCTTATCAATGTGACAAGATGAAGAACCTTAGTTATGATTAACCATTCCTTTGAAAATGTGGGTGACCCATTGAAGCATTTTATTGGAATACAAACCATGATTTACATATATTCTCTTATATGGTATTATTTTAAATTAATATAACACTATATAAGGTGAATATCTTAGATAGAGTGACACCTTAGTGTGAAAACCAATTATAAATTTCTTAGTTGAGTATTCAACATAATTTAGTTGTGTGTGATTTATGTTTCATTGACATTTGAGGTTAGATTTTTTAATCATATCTTCTATTATACAATCAAGTGATTTTTATCCCCTTTGTTGAAACTCAATGAATGTGTTTTCATTGTTGTATTGTGAATGAATTTCTTTGGTGCCAATTTGTGTGCTGAATTATTATGATTATTTCATTTATTTGTTGATATCCCTTGTATGTGATATTGTTTACTTTGTGATCTCTTGTTGTGTTGAACACATAAAGAGCTTGGGTGAAAATTGTATGAAAACATTTTCTTAAATTGAAAATACATTTATAAATGAATGGTTATTCATTTACATAGTTAATTATTTGAAAATAATTCATTAATTAAATTCCTCTTATTTGAGATGAATAATTATGATATTTACATCCTTATGTACTAATTTAAGTGTGATGGAGAAGGAAGTGAAGCAGACGTTATCAAAATCGGTGTTCACCATCATTAGATTACAATTTGCCTATTTTTTTCCTAAGATGAGTGCTTAATTATTTATCTATATAAATGCCTTTTATTTCACTAAACAAAATTTATGTATACTAGCTCCTAGGTTGGTATCTAAGGTGGGATAAATATACTATGCTTGTTAGTATAGGATAAGTGTATGTTAAATTTGTGTTGATTGTGTATATTTTAATCTATGTTTGTGGTGTTGATTATGTACACTATTGCTTTGCATACTAATGTGTGTATGTTTCTAAGTATATTCTAATTTTGTATGATGTTATGTGCAAGCCAATATGCATATGATGTTAATGTATATATTATGACGCATGTATGTTGATTGCATATTCTTATGGTATTTAATTTATGTATTAAAATTTATCTTGATTGTGTAGAAGATCCCTACTCTTGGATGTGTATTCTGATTATGATGAGTTATTGGGCCATTAATTTCTTAGGAATATCAAGTTATATGGGTGGATGTTATATACATGGTTGATAATTGTGATTGAGAAATGGGTTAAAAATTTATAAAATAAAATAATAAATGGATGAGTAAGGCTAAATGAGTAGTTTTTGAGTGAGATTGGTTGATCCAAAAACCATAGTGTGCATACGAGAATGTATATTTGACTATTGTAATTACCCATGTGTGATATATGTTTGATCTATGATGATTTAACTATTGCAATTTCCCATGTGTGATGAGTATTTTCTATATGATGATTTGGTTACTATAATGATGGATGATTTTATATGAAATTGGTTGTTGCAATCACCCATGTGTGGTGGATTTTTACTCAATGATGATTTTATTATTGCAACTTCTCATGTGTGAGATTAATATTTTATCTATGGTTTTTGATTGTATAAATTTCACATGGATAGTGGATGTTTGTTGTGAATATATATAATTAATGTGATTTATATATTCTTCTCTTTATATTTTCTAACCTCTATTTTTTTCTTTGGATGAAGTGTTGATGGAGATAATTAATTTTTTAAGTGTGGTAACACACACTATAAAATTAAGGCCTATATTATGTGATAAGCGAGGGGTTATAATCAAATGATGCACATGCATGTGTGTGTGTGTGTGTGTATGTATATATGTATTAATGTGTGTATATATGTATACATGTATGTATGTATGAATATATGTTTGTATGTGTGTGTCTACACACACACACACACAAACATATGTGTGTGTTGATGCTTTTAAATTTACCATAGGTGCTCTTCAGTGTTGATGAACACTACTCATTTTAGGATTTGAAAAATCCAAGGCATGATTTATAGTTTTTTATAATTTAATGATGTCTATGGTGCAAATAGAAATAGAGTATGAGAATTGTCCATAATATTTGTTTGATTTAGTGGTTAGGAGTAACTAGGGTTTAAATATTTAGATGCTCAATAGTTTTCAATGACTTAGAAGCTAAAGTAAATGAGTATTAACAATTATCTTTAAGCTATAGTGAATCTTGATAAAAATAAGAAAATAGAAGTGTAAAGTAAGAAAGAAACATGATTGCAAGTTTTCATCTCAAATATTATGACAAAATTCCAATTACTTTGAGCACATTTGAACCAATTTATGTTATAAAAAAATATAAGCTCAAATTATATCACAAATCAAGAAAAATTCAAATGAAAAATATGAATCATAAGTAAGAACCAAATTTAATTTAAAGATTTGCTATTATGATTTGAATAACCTAAGTACATCTAAATACAAATAAAATAAAACAAAGTATTCCTGGGATATTTACAATAAATTTAACATTTAGCACAAATTAACAACCCTATGAAAAATAATGTAACTTAAAACAAGAAGAATCATTCAAATTCAAGATGAATATATGCAATTGAGAGGTAGCATGGACATTCAACAAAACTATATGAACAATCTTTTCAAAATTCCTTAGTTGTATTAAATGTTCTTGGTATACAATTGCTCAAAAACTCTCCCTTAAAAATGGTAACCATCTACCTATTTATAAGAAAAATAGGTGGTTAACCAGTTAAATTTCAAAATATCCACATGTGGATAAGGACAGTTGTCCTTGATATAAATATACAATATGGAAGGTCACATGTCAACTTGACAAGAAAGAGTATATGCTAACAAACTGGCATATACTTTACAAAATAGAATATTATTTTAGGAATTTCATTGGTGGACCCTTTAATTATACTTGTTTAAGGAAGTCTTTCAACTTGGTATATTTCTCCTTGATTAGTTCAAAATCCACTGTAGGCTTCATTAGACAATCCTCTTCTTGATTTACCAACTTGTTAAATTCATTATTAGCATGAGATACAAGTTCATTTATACATTGCACTTATGTAATTTAATTCCCTATATAAATAATGATATCAAGGATTTGGTTGTCCTTGGGTAAATGACTTTTGTTATCTTGAATTATCTAGATGTGAACACCAACCTTTTGTTTAACTTCTTCATCACTAATTAGGCCTATAATAGTGGTTTGAAAAGGGTTATCTAATAGATTCCCTAGAAGTTTTTCAATCCAGGTTACCAAGCTTGTGTCTTTCTTGATGAAGTCATTGACAACATTGCTCCAAGTGATCAAATACTCTTTTTTATCCATCAAAACTACCATGAAGATGTCCAAATGTCTAAGTTTGATAATCTTTAAGTCTAATGCCTACTTTGTCTTATATATCTTGATGAGCTCCTCCATTTGAGCTTGAGAATTCTGCCATTGAGTGATTAAGGTTTGTGACATCTCAGTTTGATGGTTCAAAGAACTCAATCTAAGCTTGATGTTTTTCAAATTCTTAAATGCGTCTGTCAAATATTTATTCAACATTTGCAATACATCCTCAAGAATTGAAATGAGGACCTGAGTTTCTAAATCTTGTTTTTCTTTCTCCAAGTTGAGAATCCTCTGTTTCATTCCCTAAATTCCATCCAAGGTCATGGTTGATTGGGCCAGTACCATACTAGCTACATCTTATTGAAATATAGGATGTTTCCCTACTACCTACCCTAGAATAGGAGTTAAACCTATAAATGGTTCCACCTTCTAAAATGTGAACTCCTCAATACCAATAGTAACCCTCTTGGTCACTACTCTATCAAGAGATGATGTATCTATATTGAAATGGACCTAAGGGTCAAACTCCTTTACCTGTGGCTATTCAAAAATATCTACATTTGAAATCTTAGTGGCTAATGGACCTAAGGGTCAGACTCCTTTCCCTCTGGCTATTCAAAAATCTCTACATTTGAAATCCTAGAGGCTCCTAGGGTGTCAATCCCTTAGCTTTCATTGTTGTAAAGGATTTGGATGCTTCTCTCTACTTGTCTATTCAGAATATACTAAATCTAAGGCTTGAGATTATCTTGAACATCCATGTCAACTCATGTCAAAGACAATGAAGGAGAAAGATATGGGATTTTATAAAACTTCCCATAAACAAACCAATCATGAATAACTAGTCTACAAATAGGATTTTCATCATTGAAGAAGTTAATTTCACTAGTAGGGTGAGTGAAAGTTAACCTAGAAATTTTTTTGGAGCTAAAGGAACTAAGGCCAATTCTGCTTGTCTCTTTCCTCCATCAAATGGAACTAATTATTTACTTGATTCCTCATATGGATCCTCTTCCTTATCAGAACAATAGGTAGTTATGATGTTAATAAGGGAACTTTCTATTATTTATCTGGTTTCCAAAGCAATAATGATAATAACCTTTATTGGGGAAGAAGGCCTTGGTGGGGATCCTTAAATTTGGGTACCTTCAGTAGGTCTATGATCTATGCTGGATACCTAAATCACATCTTTACCTTTTCCTTTTACATCCTTAGGTTGCCCAACTTGGGGTGACTTTGCCAATTGTCTTTTCTGAGGCTCAAAAGATTGTTCTCTAATAGGTGGCTCTTGACGTGTAGTACCTGATAGTCTTGACAACAAATGATAATGCAAAGGATGTAGTTTCCATATTTCTCCTAAGGAATTTTTATCCCTAACCAACCTATGTTCTAATTTGGTGTTCTAGTTTTTAACCCTAGACAAGACTTCTTCAAAGTTCCTTGCCTTTGTGTAAATACTATCTCCCACACTTGGTTGATGTTTATACTTAGTCTTTGGGACCTTTTTATCCCAAATATGGTTAGCCACTTTATCATTGGGGTCCCACATCTTAATATTATCCATTTGAAAATCAAAAGAGTTCATGTGCACTACCATGATCTCCAGTTTTTTCCAATCCTTGATTATAATTCTACCAATGTCTAGTGGAAAGGGATGAATCTGAGCCTTCTTACTCTTGTTACATATCCAATCCATTCCCTAGATGATTTGATAAGAAATTTATTACTCTGCAAGCTTATTGGGAACATATATAGGCTTGTACGGTTGGACCATGATTCCTTCTATCCTTATTATAGTGCAATTTGGATAGAACCATACATCCCCCATGGTCTCCACTTGTCTTTTGGTTAGAGGATGAAGCTTGGGCATAGGGATACCATTGATTTCCTCAAAAATGACTAGGAAGATACCATCACATATGAATTGCATGTGATTCTTGTATTTGAATATATGTAATTTGGAGTAATGATGGGAAATGGTAGTTCTACCATCAGGGGACCAATTTTGGATGCTAGGGAAATTAATAGAGGATAGGAGTGAATTCAAGAGGTAAGACATCATAAATAATTGATTGGAGGTCTTTCTCTTGATGGCTATAAATTTTTTATCCAAGAAAAAAATTATTAAGTCTCCACTGAGAGGGGTTAAGCTCTGATCCAACATGCAATGGACATAATATACCTAGACCTTACTCAAATAAGTTGTAGAAGAGGCACCAAAGACTCTGTTCAATAAGGTCATATCTACCCCAATGATATCCCTAAATTAGGCAATAGGAATCTCACCATTAGAGGTATTGAAAACATGGGAACCTTAGATTAACTAAGGTGAGAGGATTGAATCTAAGTTTTGGGAATTTTTCCATTTTCTCGAGGATGGGAGATCAACATCAGGCAAAGGGAGCTTATAGTAAGCCTCAAAGGCAATTGGAGATATACATGAAAATTTATCAATACTTCATGAATAATCCATTCTCCAACTATTCTGTAGTCAATTAAAATAGGAAAATGTAGGTTAATGTAATGCATTACCACTAGTTTAGTAGCTGCATGGTGAAGGCCTACTAGCTGAATTGATACTAGGTATTTATATCTTTGGTGCACTATAGCATTCCTCTTTTCCTCTTAGGAAATTGGTTGCAAATCCTCTATAAAGAAGAATAATTCATACCAATTCCTAATTCCATGTACATTCAAGACTGTTAAATCTAACTCTATGTCTTTGAAGAGCCTTCCTTTACCTTCTAAAGTTAGATAACGATCCACTTCAATTTTCATCTATTGCCTACTTGTCACCATTGATAACACTAAATTGTAGTTGATGAAAATAAATATCTCAATAAGGCACTTGATCTAAATTCAAGTTGCACTTACTTTGATTGATATGTGATCAATTGAATTGACTTAAGTCCTTTATAGAGGGTTTAGGGGTTTTAGATTTAATGGAGAAAATATCTAACTCTTGATTTCATACATGCCTCAAATTTGATGGGACCTCATTCTCATGTCTTTTACATTATCAAGCATAAGATATATTTCATTTTGATCTTCCATAATTACATGGAAATTATGTGGTAGGGTTTCATTCCTTTTGTGGGAAATTTCATAAATATTAATTGAAGTCTAGCTATTAGGTTTCAAAAGTCTTCTTTATTTTTCTTTGAAAAACCGAATCCAAGTCCTTACATTTCATTGGTCTCTTGATCTTTAAGCTCACTAATTATGCCATGAGTCAAGTTTGTGAGGCATTTGAAAGGTCCTCAACTTCATCACACCATTAGATCAAATCCAAGGAGCAAGTGATCACCATTGGATCTTGGCTAGGGTCATATTGTTACCCATATGCCTTTTTAAAGGACTTCGAGCTTGATGCACTATTGGATTAAATCTAGTGATCAAGCGATCACCATTGGATCCTATAAGATTTTAACCTTTTAATTAGTTCCATTATTATATGAATCTTAGGCTTAAAAATGTCATTTACAATTTTATGTTTAAAAAAACACAAAATAAGTTAGGCTAAGATCTTTATATACTAGTTTTGTCTTTGTAAAAAGCTAGGAATTTCTTAAAAGGTTTTTTAGAAATGCCCCATTTGATTAGGATCTAAAAATTGTCTAAGTTAAATTTGATAGGTTTGGTCATGTCAAATACATCCTCATAGACATCAAATGATAAGATTGAACCTATAAAATTTAAGATAATGGAATTTATTAATCCAATAACTAAATGCCACATGTAAAGCTCTTGGGAGTTCCCAAGGCTTCAGGGATTATCTAGGTTAAATTTGATAGGTTTGGTCATGTCAAATACATCTTCATGACATAAAATGATGGGAGTGAACTTGTCAAATTTAAGACATTGGAATTTATTGATCCAATAATTTAATGACAAGTGCAAAGCCCTCGAGAGTTTGTAAGGCTTCAAGGATTATCTAAGTTAAATTTGATGGGTTTGATCACATCAAATATGTCCTCATAGACATCAAATGAAAGGAACAAACCTATCAGATTTAATATAATGGAATTTATTGATCTAATAATTGAATGTCATATGCAAGCCCTCAAGAGTTCCCAAGGATTTGGCATTAATTCACACCATTAGATTAAAACCTCTGATCAAGAGATTGTCATTAGATCCTTACTAGGGCCCAAATCATTAACTATATGCCTTTCTAAACTAGTTTGAGCCTGATGCACCATTATATTTAATCCAGTGAATAGGCATAAAGCATTAGATCTAAAAAAGTGCATAAACATTAAGTTAAAACTTGATCATGCATAAAAATTCCTACTAGATTTTCTCATGAATCTTTAAATTTAAACCCTTAAAGTTTATTTCTTGGGAACCCTATTTTCTTCCATGAAACCTGTTGTTCCCAAAATCTATCACTTGATTTTGTGGAAAACATACCAAACATTTTGGTCCTATAGACCAAAACTCTCTCTTTTATTTCTCAAAAATATTCTAAGCAGTTAAGTTTTTCAAGTATTCATGCCTTTTCAGCTAAGGAAGTCGCAGGTTCAACCGGTGGGCTTTCTTCAAAGGAAGTTTAAAATATTTGAGGATTTTCCTTAGTGTTTTGAGGATGGTTCAAATGCAAAGGTTTGATCAAAATACTTAATGATAGGATTCAAACAATTGGAATGAACCACTTTGAACCATTGAACCATTGAACCCCACCTCTGCAAGGTTAAAAGGTTTAACGAGTTTAAAGGTTCAACGACTTCGACGGACTTAAAGAAAAGAAGGCTTCAAAGAGTAAAGATTGAACTATTGAAATGTTGAACTTTGAACCAAAATGATTCAAAGGTTTAATGATTTTAATAAAGTTCAATGGATTTAGAAAATGAAAGGATCCAGAGAGTTGGAAACTTCAAAGAATTCAAATAAATAAGATTGAACCGTTGAACCATTGAACCTTGAACCAAAATGGTTCAAAGGTTCAAAGGGTTCAAAGAGTTCAAAATTTATAGTGGAAGCTTTGAAATAATAGTGGAAGTGGAAGATTCTAGAAATAATTTCAACAAGATGGTTCAAACCAAAGGGTTCGAAGAAATGGTTCTACCAAAGAAGAAAAACAAAGCGAATGTGGCCCTTCACAAAACATTGAACCTTTGAACCAAAAGAGTTCAAGGTTCAAGGTTAAAAGAGGTTAAAAGTGACCAGTGATGTCCCCATAGATGTCAAATTTAGGGGAATGGAATAGCCATTGATTTTCAAAAATCCTGAGAACAAACTCAGCGACTAGCCCAGAAAGGAGTCGAAGAAGCCAACAAAAAGTGAGAAGATAGCCTCGAGAGCCTAGATTGCCAAGAAGAGACAAAATGTGGAAATGAAAGAGAGAAAAACTATAGGAAATCTAGAAATATCTATAGGAGAGTTATTTCTAGTAGGTGAAATAGTCCACTAGGTGGACATCAGGGAACATAAACATTCAAAGGCACAACCTATTTTTTTGCAATAATTAAAGGTGAATGGAAAACCATGTAAGCATCATAAAGAAGACCAGACAACCTATGCTTAGGAAGAGACATTTTAGATGTTTTAGAATGCCAAAGTCAAGGCTGATGACCTATTCTAGCATGGCCATTTTATAGATATTTAAGGCATTCAATTCAGCATGGGCTGTTTTCATGAAAATAAGCACCCAAGTCTTTCTTGGAATGCTATATATTGTAATCTCATATTTTGTATAAGGGATATCTCTCTATTATCAAAACTGAAGCTCTACCCAAATTGAAAGGCATTCTTGAGACTTTGAGCTCAGACTGTTAATCATATTTTGTTAAATGAATGAGAAAGCAAGCGACCTTTCAGACTTTGTGTTGGAATAAGCTTGTGTCATCTAAAAAATTATTCTTATGTCTGTTTCCTAAATACAATCTTGTCCATTTAATCAAATAACTAAAACAAGTGGAAGTAAGCTAGAAGATGTCCTGAAGCTGACTGTGGGAGATTTTGTGCTGCCATAATTGCCTTCAATCTGTGATTTGTATAAAAGATACTGGAGAGACTTTGAGCTCCCCTTATCCTTCGTGACCTTTTACTCTGTTTTAGTTGAAGTGGAGACTTTGGGCTACACTTCAAACTATTGCATTCATTTTTTCTAATTAGTGGGAGGAATAATGAAAGACTTTGTTCTTTCGTGGGTTTCTTATGGTTTCTGTTACTACCCAGGAAGAATCTTGTTGTTGGCTGAATATCACTTCTAAAAGAAGAGAAGTGCCTTTTAGTATTTACACTAGAATTCTCTCCTCTGTCTTGTGAATATCATCTCTGAAAAAAGAGAGATGGATGGTATGATTTCACACCTGTGTGTATTTTTAGCTTATATATAATATACTATAAATTATAGGGAACCTCCCCTTGTTGAGAGGATAGATTTATCTCATTCTGGCTATGGTCACCACACCCATTTTGCTGCATAAATCTCCTTATGTTATGGTTGATGTAACCATTTTGCCTTCAGTTAATTAGTGACAAAATATTCACCCAACAGTTTTTGGTGACTCTGTTGAGGAAAGAACATGCAGTTTAAAGCCTCAAGCTTCAAATTGAAGTAGTTCTAGTTCTTTTCGATATCTATTTTACACTTTGGCAGATCCACCATACACATGAAGCTAGAGAGCTCAAGGTATTGTTGACCTTGTATTTGAGCTTGTGTAGCAAAATAATTTTGATCTTTCCCCTCCATAAACTCACCTTCAGCAAACTAGGAGTTTTCTTGCTATAAACATCAAGTCCCCCATACCAAGCAAAGCTGCTCTTTCCTTCGATAGTAGAGATTTGTCCATACATATCCCATAGAGATTTATCATCCCTCCTTTCAACAACCATATCATGGCAGCTCAAGGCCCCTGGGGTAATACTTTTGGTCCCTTGAATCTGACCTCACCTCTGTATGAGCTACCTCGTAGCTCAAGGAAAAATTTCTCTAAGTTATATGGTGATGGAAAGGTTCATCCTGATGAACATATTGCAGCCTTTTACATAGCTTGTGGTGTAATAGACATTGAATATAAAAACAATGCAGTCAGACTATTTATGGAGACATTATAAGGCACTACTACATACTAGTTTTATCATCTAGAAGCACAAATAGTGACTGACTAAAACACTCTCAAAGCTAAATTTGAGGCCAGGTTCAAACTTACAAAAGATGCACATGCTCTGTTAGCTCAACTTACATAAATGAAGAAGGAGCCTCATGAACTCATGAGAGACTTCATTGCCAAATTTGACAAGCTAAGGAACAATATTCCTACCATTGCTCAGCCAATGCTTGAGAATTTCAAATGCTTCTTCATCAATTCTTAGCTTCCTAAAGTGAGTTTCCTGTTGAGATGGGCTAACCACATAGATCTTGTTGTAGCTCAGATTTTAGCCACTGAGGTTTAAGATGATCTTATCTTGGTAGGAAAGATAAGAAGAGATCCTAACAGAGGTAAATCTTCTTCATCTTCTAAATATTCTTCTACAGGCACTACTGATCTTATGGTGTAAAAGCTAGTAAATGAATTGCTAGCTCTTAAAAAGCAAATGGCGCAAGGGATGTCTACTCCTCCTTATTGAGATATACCAAGGAGGACATTTACCAACTAGTTGTATTAGGGCAATGCTACTAGAAATCAAAGGCAACTAAATTTCCTTCCTCCTCCACTAGGGAAGCTTGCCATTAAGGTGGCACTAGCTAACTCAGTAATTGGTTATCTTGAAACTGAATCTATTTTTTCTTTCCAACCTGAGTTGAACCAAGAAGATGACGCTGATATTTTTGTAAAAGGCCAAGAAGAATTAGCTGGCCACTCCAACATTGGTTTTTTGAATTACCAAGATAAACCCTGAAGTAAGGGAAAAGTGTTTGATGGATCATACATTGTATTTACCAGGTCCCAGAACTAGTTAGCTCAACAAGTGGTTAAAAGAAAAATAGGAAAAAATCTCGACCAAAAATTTCAATTGCTAAATGAGGAAATTCATTGCCTTTCCAATCAAAGGACCTGGTGATCACTAAAAAAGTAAGTACCTCAAATGTTCCTTCACCTTCTGCTTCAAATTCATAGACCTATCCTACACCCAGTAAAAACTAGATTGATGGACTGCCTTCCTCTATTTTGAATTCATTTTAGTCATTTGATATAATTGACCATGCTAAGAAGACAAAAATTCAAATGTCTAAGTTTGAATTCTTGCAATCCAACCCTGAGCAATTGGATAGGTTAATTCAATGCATTAAAAATAAAACCATCCCTACAGGACAAGAAATTTCAGAAGTAACTCCTATTCCCCTAAAGAACACACCTGCCCAAAATAATCTTGTGATCATGATGTAACCCTCACCTTGTTTACACCTCAGGTTACCTTACCAACATGTCACTTCTTCATTAGACTATGTTATTTTATTTTGATGAAATTTTCTCTTATCTCAATTCTCAAATACTAGTTGAGTCACCAATGCTCTTATTGGTGACATAGCTCTATATAACAATGTAAACTTGCTCATTTGTAAAACAATGTCATTCATACCATGATAGATAGAAATCTTTATCAAGAACAATACAATTATCTCATGATTTACCTATGATTCTTAGGATCAATCCTTCACTGAATGAAACCTTTAAAATCATCATAACATGTTCTTATATCCATCCCAATTTATATTAGAACTTACAGTCTTTTATCCTACATCACAACCCAATTTCCTTTATTCAGCCCTTTTGGTCCTTTCAGCCCTGTCAAGAGAGTTTTAGCCTTTATTTCTCAGATTACAAATTCTTTCATCAAGCCAATATTATATCATAGTATCCATTATCAATTTATACCACATATTTTAAAGCTAGACAAGGTTCCTTTGGAACATCTTCTCCAAATTGCAACTTTCCCTGTTCTTGACTGGGCTTAATAGATCTTAATACTACCCTGTTTCACTATAGTTCTTACATTTGCTTCTTGAAAAGTGTTCAAATCATAATTATATGTTTTATAAACATATATAGGACCTATTACAACCATTGGATAACATCTTCTATGTATGCAATCCTTTCTCCTTCTCAAAATGAGTAAACAGGTTTTCACTTATAGTCTCTTTCAAAAAATACAGTCCTCTATATCTTTTCATGGACAGAATTTTAAGACCTCCAAAGTTTTAGTCACATAAATAACCTTATTATCCAATTTCATATTAAATTTCAAGTCATTCTGAGGATTATTTTTAAAGTTATGTGCTCTTTTGTACCTGAGAACACGTTTTTCTGAGTTGTCTCAAAACTGCAGGTCTGTATTTTGACCATATCTTTTTCCACATTGCTCCATTCAATCTAAAACAAATTTAATTGGATTCATAACTCCAAGGCTCATCTAATTGCAAAATTTTATATTGGGTAAATCTTGAGATATACCCATTCTTCCAACCGTGCCTAGTTTTCTTTCCACACAGGCCTTCACCCTGTTCATTGAACTTATACAACATTTTAGTCCTCTTCATCACCTAATAAAATTGTAAACTGGTTCTCAATGTATATCCAAAGGTTCTCATTCATATTTGACTCCAATAAATGATCATTTGTTTCTTAAACCTCAAGGAAGCATACATATACATACACAGTCATGTACATTTGTTTACCATTGATTAGACCAAAATTCTGTACTTGGGATTATTGTTTACAGAACATACACATGTGAATCAAAATGCCTTTCTTCATAAACAAAATAGATACTTACAAGAAAGGATCCATCACTCTATGATCCATATCCATGGTCAATGGCTTATAAGTCTTATTTGCACCTTCAACTTTCTCTCTCCCTTCACTTTTACATTCTTGAATGAGGTCTTCCCTCACTGTTTCTTCATTCCATTCTCTTTTATTCTTGACTGAGAGGTCCCCCCTCTCATATTCTTACTCTCCTTTCACACATAATCTCTCTTTCTTACATTGTTCCTTGTAATAAGCTCTTTTTTTCTTACATGAGCTCTATTTTTTTTTCCTTTCTCATATGAACTCTTTTACATTCCTCTATTTTCATGAGCTCTTCTCACATTATTCTTTTTTTTCTTAATGAGCTCTCTCTCTTCTTTGAATGAATTCTCTTTTTCTCTTTTGAAGAGCCTTCTCCCTAACCTCCACGCCCAACTTGGGCTCAAGACAAAACAAACATGGTTTGTAATCTTCAACAATATGCCAAGGTTGAAAGATTTCAACCACTCCTCTTTTATTTGCTCAACAACTCCAACGTAGGAGATTCTCCTTTAACCACTTTCACTCTTTTATTTTTTACATTGACTTTTTACCTTTACTTTTACAATTACTCCTCATTAACAACATTTTGGAGGGAAAATACAATAATTTGAATTTGAATTCAAACATGATTTGCATCCCAACGTAACCATGTCTTGCAGGAAGATGTATGTAGATGCTCCTGCATCATCAGATTACTCCTCCAGCTGCCCCTAGGAAGATAGAGCCATTTTATGTTTCCCTGCTAATAAACGGTCATCAGCTGAGTAATTGCATAATTGATTCTGGTGCATCTGATATTGTCATGCCCACCAAGGTGGCTGAATCTCTTGGTCTCACACTAACTAAGACCTTCAGGAGATGTTTCTTCATGGAAACAAATAAGTGCCTCTATTGAGACAAATAAAAGATGCTCAATTTGAATTTGCAACCTTCCCAAATAAGAGAATTAAAATGACAGTCTTGGTGGTTGATGTCCTAGCCTCCTATAGCATTCTTCTTGGGTGAAATTTTTGCAAGGACGTTGGTGGAGAATTGAGCATGAACCTATCTAAGATGAGGATTATTGTCAAGGGCATCATGTAAAGGCTACTTTTTGAGAAGGAATTGAAGTACATTGTTAACGAAACTTCAGCCCCTAAAGCTCAAATTCTATTTGAGTCTTCAGGCATGGGTAATTACTTTTTGTCTACTGAAGACATCTCTATTTCAGCAGATGAAAGCTTACTAAGTGACGATCCAAAAAAATTAGATAAGATATTAGAAGAATTGGTAGGGTGCATTACACATGAAAAAGGGATCTTCCCTTCTTGACAAAAAAAATCTGAAAGAAGATCAAAATCTAATGATGTCTAGATTCTAAAATTTGATGGCAACAATGCTTCAACTGATTCTGGCGCTGGAGTAGTTTTAATATCTCCTCAAGGAGATATTTTCTCTTATTCATATAAGTTACAATTCAGAAACACTAACAACACTAATGAGTATGAATCACTGCTACTTGGATTAAAGGCTGCTCAAGATAAAGGTGTTGAAATCCTTCATGACAAATGAGACGTTGAGCTGGTGGTTTTTCAAGTGAGGAACTTGTATCAAACCAAGAATGAGAGATTATGTCATTATCACAATCTAGTGTGGGACTGCATTGAAAACTTTGATGCTTTCAATATTTTTTCCATGCCCAGAGAAGTCAACAGTCGTGCAGATGCATTGGCTCTCTCTGCAACTCTCTTAGTCCCTCACCAAGATTTCAAAGAAGATAAGTACACTATTGAGCTGGTCTTTCAACCAAGTGTACTAGATAATGTTGACCATTGGCAGGTATTTAATGATGACAACTAAATCATTGCTTTTCTAGAATAGATGGATAGCTTTGAAAAGCTTCAATTTGAAGGTAGTGAATCTCCACCATAGGAATCAGCACCTGAAACAAATTTAAATGCTGATGAAGAGTTCCTTCAGCTCAAAGGGAATAAAATTCCCAAATGATTAGTTTCCCTTGAAAAAAAATTTGAAAAGCATGATAGGTTTATAAAGAAACAATAAATGGATTCAAAATCCTCCAAGAATTTTGATCAAATCAATTTGAGTACAAAAGACAATCCAAAAATGGTCAACATTAGAAATTGTTGTACCCCTGATGAAAAAATCAAATTTATCACTCTACTTCACCATCACATTGATGTTTTGGCATATTCATAAGATGATGTAAAATCTCTCAAACCTGAAGAAATTTAGTATGAAATTCCTCTCAAGATTGGGTTGTTACCTCACAAGCAGAAGCAAAGGCAGTACAATCCCAAGATATCAGGCATGATTTTGTCTAAAATATAGAAAATGCTAAATGCAAGAATTATTTTTTCCAATCCATCATTATACCTAGATTATGAATATAGTCCCTATAAGAAATAAGAATGGAGAAATTTGCATGTGTGTTGATTTTAGAAATCTGAATCAGACATCTTTAAAAGACAACTATCCCCTACCCATCATAGATCAGTTGCTACAGATAGTGACTGGCACTAAGATGTTATCAATGCTAGATGGTTTTTTAAGATATAATCAAGTGAAATTTAGTGAAGTAGACCAACATAAGACCACCTTCACAACACCTTGGGGCACCTTTGCATACCACAGAATGCCATTTGGCTTGATTAATGTTGGCACTACCTTCTAAAGAGCAATCGATCTTGCTTTCAAAAATGAAATGGGTAAGTTCATTGTGGTATACCTTGATGATTCGACAGTATTTTCTAAGCATCGTCCTAATCATGTGCATCATCTATAATAAGTTATAGAGTAATGTAGGTAGAATGGTATTTCTCTTAATCCTAAGAAGTCAATTTTTGGGGTTACAGAAGGTAAACTTCTCAATCACACTGTCCTGAGAAGGCATTAAAATCGACCCAAAAAAGGTCAAATCCATTCAAGAGATTTTTCTTCCTACCAATAAGATTGTAGTTCACTCTTTCTTTGTAAATTTGAACTTTTTGTGAAGCTTCATTCCTAATTCACAGAGAAGACTTGCCATATTGTCAATATGATGAAGGGCAAAGCCACTTTCAGTTGGACTAAAGAAGGCAAGTCAACATTTCAAGACATCAAGGAAGTTATCACCCATGCCCCAATTTTGGTTTGTCCTGATTACACCAAAGACTTCATGATGTATAACTATGCTTCTAAACATATGCTTTCAGCCATCTTGATTCAGCAGAATAAAGAAGGTGTGGAATCTCCCATATCTTTCATGAGTTGTCCTCTCAAAGCTCATGAGCTGAAGTATTCAAACATGGAGAAACATGATTATACTATGGTAAAGGTAGTAAAGCACTTCTATTTTTAAATCTTGAACTCACACACTGTTGATTTGGTCTTTGATACAACAGCCAAGTCCATACTAACTTAGCAGGAGTTTGGAACCAAAAGGGGAAATTAGATCACCAAAATCTAGGAGTTTGATCTTGTTATCAAACTAACGAAGCTTGTGCAGAGAAGGGGTCTACCAATTAATTGCTAATAACATTTTAGAAGAAGCAGAATATGAAGAAATAGAAGTTGAAGACACACCAACAGTTCTCTTTATCACCACTATGAATGAGTGGTATTCAAATATTGCTCATTTACTTACATATGGTGAGTGTCCTACTCACCTATCTTGTAAAGAAAAGATGGCTGTTAAGTTGAAAGCTTCCAATTTTTTCCTGTGGGATAATGGTCTGTATAAGAGGAACCTTGATGGGGTGTTCCTTCACTGCATGGATAAAGCACAACAGAACAAACTTTTAGAGTCCTTCCACAATTTGGCTTGTGGAGTACTTTTTTTGCACCTATAACTGCCCATAAGATTTCGTGATCTAGGTACTATTGGCCTACTCTATTTTGAGATTCATACGCTTGGGTGCGTGGATGTGAGCTGCGTCAATAGTTCTTTGGAAAACTCAAGTTGGTTGCATTACCTCTCAAGCCTGTGGTGATAAAAGAGTCATTTCAACAATGGGGAATTGATTTCATTGGCACTGTAAATCCATCCTTGAGTGCTGGACATGATTATGTCCTTATAGCCATAGACTACTTTATCAAATGGGTGGAAGCCATTCTAGTCAAGCATGCTAATTCAAAATTAGTATGTAATTTCCTCAAGGAAAACATCATTTTCAGGTTTAGGGTCCCAACCAAGATTGTAATAGACAATGTTGCTTGTTTCTCTTCTCATGAGATTACCTAGTTCTGTTACTATTATGGGATTATTCTCTCCCACTCTTTTGACTATTATTTGCAAGGAAATGGTCAAGCAAAATCAAGTAACAAGAACTTGGTGACCATTATCAGGAAGCCGGTAGATGATAATCAGAGAACTTGACATAAAGCATTGTTTCATGATTTATGGGTAGAGAGAATTACACCCAAGAGGGTGATATGTATGTCCCCATTCCAAATTTTGTATGGTCTCAATGTAGAGATACCAATCACCGTAGAATTAATAGCATTAAAGTTAGCAAAGGCTGTGGAAGATTCAACTTTTGAAAGTTCCATCGACAAGAGGATCATGTGATTGATTAAATTTAATGAACAAAGAACTATGGTGGTGGACTAAATTTTTGCACACCAAAGTCTGGTAAAGAGACTCTTTTACTAGAAAGCAAAGATCCATGATTTTCAGATTGAAGATCAAGTCTTGTTGTGGGACAAGAGGAGAGAACCAAAAAGAAGCATGGAAAATTTGATTCTTTATGGAAAGGCCCATTTTCCATTCATCATTTAAATGGTGAAAATAGTTTCTTGCTAAAATATCAAGGTGGAACACCATTCGCTCTGTCTCATAGTGGGCAACATCTAAAGCACTTCAATCCTTGAAGTATCAGATAAGTCCAGTTGTAAATTTGTATATATATATATATAGTATTTTTTTGTTTTATATTTTTTGTTTATTTTTGGCACCATTTTATTTTTGGCACCTTTATTTTTGGGTAAGCATGACTCCGTAGCCCAATGGCATAGATGAAGGCACTAAGATTCTAGTTTCTACTCCTTCGATTGCTTCTATTTTCAATTGATGGAAGTTCCCCAATTAGAGCCAGCTGTTGTTTCCAAAATCTGTCACTTACTTTTATGGACAACATACTGACCATTTTGGTCCTCTAGACCAAAAATCTCCCTTTTCTTTCCCAAAAATATTTTGAGCAGTTAATTTTTTCAAATATTCAAGCCTTTTTAGCTAAAAAAGTCACAGGTTCAACAGGCGAGCTTTCTTCAAAGGAATTTCAAAACACTTGAGGCTATTCCTTAGTGTTTTAAGGATGGTTCAATGCAAAGGTTTGATCAAAAGACTTAAAGGTGGGCTTCAAACAATTGGAATGAACCACTTTGAACCATTGAACCATTAAACCCCACCTCTGTAAGGTTAAAAGGTTCAACGAGCTCAAAGGTTTAATGACTATGGTGGACTTAAAAAAAAGAAGGCTTCAAAGAGTAAAGATTGAACTGTTAAACCATTGAACCTTAAACCAAAATGGTTCAAAGGTTCAAAAGGTTCAATGAGTTCAATAAAGTTTGATGGACTTAGAAAATGAAAGGATCTAGAGAGTTTGAATCTTCAAAGAAATCAAAGAAATAAGATTGAACCATTGAACTGTTGAACCTTGAACCAAAATGGTTCAAAGGTTTAAAGGGTTTAAAGAGTTAAAAATTTCTAGCAAAAGCTTTGAATGAATAGCAAAAGTGAAAGATTCTAGAAAGAATTTCAACAAGATGGTTCAAACCAAAGTGTTCGAAGACATGGTTCTAATGAAGAAGAAAAAGAAAGCAAATGCGGCCCTTCACAAAACATTGAACGTTTGAACCAAAAGGGTTCAAGGTTCAAGGTTCAAAGAGGTTTAAAGTGACCAGTGACGTCTCCATGGACATCAAATTTAGGGTAATGGAATAGCTATTGATTGTCAAAAGACCTAAGAATAAACTCAGTGACCTGCCCAAAAAGGACCCAAAGGAGCCAAAAAAAAGTGAGAAGATAGCCCCGAGAGCCCAGATTGCCATGAAGAGAAAAAATGTGGCGAGGAAAGAGAGAAAAACTATAAGAAATCCAAAAATATCTGTAGGAGATTTATTTCTAGTAGGTGAAATTGTCCACCAGGTGGACATCAGGGAACATAAACATTCAAATCCACAACCTATTTTTTTGCATTAAGTAAAGGCAAATGGATAGCTATGTAAGCATCATAAAGAAGACCAGACAACCCATGCTTAGGAAGAGACATTTGATATGTTGTAAAACACCAAAGGTAAGGCTGATGACCTATTCCAACATGGCCCTTTTATAGATATTCAAGGCATTCAATTTAGCATGGGCCATTTTCATGAAAATAAGCGCCCAAGTCTTTCTTGGAATGCTATATATTGTAATCTCCCATTTTGTATAAAGGAGATCTCTCTATTATCAAAATTGAAGCTCTACTCAAATTGAAAGGCATTCCTAAGACTTTGAGCTCAAACTATTAATCATATTTTGTTAAATGAATGAGAAAGCAAGCATCCTTTCAGACTTTGTGTTGGAATAAGCTTGTGTCATCTAGGAAATTGTTCTTATGTCTGTTTCCTAAATACAATCTTATCCATTTAATCAAACAAGTAGAAGTAAGCTGGAAGATGTCTTGAAGCTGACTATGGGAGACTTTGTGCTGCCATAATTGCCTTCAGTCTATGTTTTGTGTAAAGGATACTGGAGAGACTTTGAGCTCCCCTTATCCTTCGTGACCTTTTACTCTGTTTTAGTTGAAGTGGAGACTTTGGGCTACGCTTCAAACTACCACATTCCTTTGTCCTAATTAGTGGGAGGAACAATGAAAGACTTTGTGCTTTTGTGGGTTCTTGTGGTTTCTGTTACTACCCAAGAAGAATCCTGTTGTTGGCTGAATATCACTTCTGAAAGAAGAGAAGTGCCTTTCAGTATTTACACTAGAGTTATCTCCTCTATCCTGTAAACATAATCTCTAAAAAAAGAGAGATGAATGGTATGATTTCACCCCTATGTGTATTTTCAACTTATATATAGTATACTATAAATTATAGGGAACCTCCCCTTGTTGAGAGGAGAGATTTATCTCATTCTGGCTGTGGTCACCACACCCATTTTGCCGCATAAATCTCCTTATGCTGTGGTTGATGTAACCATTTTTCTGTTAGTCAGTTGGTGACAAAATATTCACCCAACAAAACCTACAATTAATCACCTTGAATATGATTATTAACAATATCAATCTCTAAGATATGATCATAATTAGATATACCAAAAGTCATGTCTTTTTTTAAGATTGAACTACCTTTAAAATTAAAGATCAAATAATCTTTCACACTTATTCTAGAATACAAAGGTTCTAGAAACATCACAGGGGTCCCCTTTTTAAAAAATAAAGATGGGAGGGTGTTGGTCTCAACAAATGGTGACTCACAGGAGAAATATAGTAATATGTTGGAACAAAAGGCTCCAGTTAAAACTTATACATGAATTTTATATCACATTTGAACATATACTCTCTCTTGAATTAACTTTCAGTTTAAACAAGTTCCTTATGTATAAAATTCTAACTTAGATATTAAAACATAAACATGTAGTGTGTGCTTTGATTCCACTTATTGTTTGTCATGAGTTTCAAGAAACAACATTTTGGTTCATATCCTTTTGGTCCATTACACATAAATTTCAGCACTTTAGATGTTATTTAAGAATAACAACTCTTAATTTAGAGGAGGTTTGGGCATTGCTATACTACCAGTAAGGCATCTATATCTCTGATAGAGATACTTTTGGTACCATTCAGGGTCTTGCTCCACTTTTAGCCAAGCATCCATAGCCCCAGTGGAGATGACCTGAATCACATTTGCTTCTATTTCCATAGATTTTTCAATGAGTTTTTTTAGGTCCTTTTGTAAAGGTTAGAAAATAATACAACCTAGTTTTAAAGATTTGGTCAAATGCCCTAGAATTAGGATACTCTCTTTTAATTGAAACTTTAGTCCATGACAAGGATGTGTTTCAAGTGTAAGCATGAATATGAGTTAATAAACTAAATTCACATTGTATACATATGATTCTTCTTAAAACCAAGTTTTGATGTAGGATGATGTTTAAATCTCTATAAGACATTAAATTCCTATACCAATCTATACCAATACCTCTAGTTACTTCATACTAATTTATTGCCAACCGTGTTCACTTTTGTAAAATTTATACCCACATTTTTGAGCAATTCTAAACCAAAAAATAATACCATGAGACTTTACCACAACCAAGGAACACCACCAAGCAAGAAAAAACAAAATGCAAACAAAGCAAATATACACAAGCCCTGCAAGGAAGAAAAAATATAGTAAGAAAATAAACTAACTAGCCTACCTATTATAACTTTAAAAATCTTACACATTCACTCCATGAATAGCCCTGATGGGGTAGCAACAAAGTAATGATAGAGGTATTACCCATTGGTGGGTAAAATAAAATCTGATCCTTAGAGATATTTCAACCTAAAAGTGTTGTTGCCTAAGATTTTTGCAATTTGGTATGGGCCAATCCATAAAGGGGTGAACTTACCATGTTTACCTTTAGGTTCTGATGCTTTGTCCCAAAGAAAGACTAAGTCTCCTTGCCTAAATACCTTCACTTTATATTTCTTCTCAAACCATCTTTTCATGATTGATTAGTGTCTACTAAAGTCTGTAAATGTCTTTTCTCTAGCATCTTCAATTTAAATGATGTCTAATAGCCTATAATTTACAAGTTCTTGGTTTTATTCCATGTACTCTTTCATGAATGTGAACATAGGCAACTTCAAGGTGATAGAAAAGATAGGCTCTTGAACATATACAAACAAAAATGGTGAAACCTTGAGAGCTTATTTGATCCTAATTTGATGTACCCATAATTCAAACTTAAGAAGTTTATACCATGTTTTAGGTCTATTTGAAGTATATTTATTGATATCTTTCTTTAGATTTTTGTTTATGAATTCAGAAATACCATTTCCTTGAAGTTATTGATTGGAAGAAAACTTGAGTGCAATGCCTTGATCATAAGCCCATTCCATCATTTTAACAAAAATGAATGTAGGTCCATTATCACAAACCAAAAAAATTAGGGTTCAAAATCTGGTATAAATATTTTCCTCTAATAAATTGATCACCTCTTTTGTTCTAAATTATTTAGTGGCTACTACCTTAGTCCACCTAGTGTAATAGTCTATAGTAGTTAGGACATACTTATGACCTTTAGAAGAATTAGGGTTCATTACTCCTACAAAGTCTAATCCCCGTTGTAAAAAATGTTTATCCATCATCATGGGTTGTAAAGGCATGGCTACATTTGCCTCCTTTGTGCTAAAAATATGGCATGAATGACACTCCCTCACATGATTATAAGCATCTTTGAAGAGGGTGGGCCAATAATATCCAACCCTGAGAATCTTGTGAGCTCTAGTTCTTCTTGAAGGGTGTCCATTTTCCAGCTTCTCATGGAAGGTAGTCATAATCCAAGATGCTTCTTCCTTGGCCACACATATCAAATAAATTCCCACAAAGTTCTTACTATACAAGATTCCATTCTTGATGAGGTAATGAGTTGCTTTTAACCTCCAGGCTCTCTTTTGTTCTCTTATAAATATTAGGGGACAAACACCATTAACAAGTAAATCGATAATAGAGTCATACCACTCATTGGGTTATAAATTTCATTGATCTAGTTGCATGACATGAAAATTTGGGTCAACACTAGCGATCATCTGAACTAAACCTTGACATTTCACTAATTTGGCTATTTTCATCTCTACATCATATTCTTGTAGAATTGTCATCCACTTGCCTCTTATTTCTCTGAGGTCATTCCAAATCAACATAAGTTTTATAGCTGGATCAGGAAATATGACATGTACCTTGTTTCTAAAGAGGTAATGTCTAAATTTTTTTACTACCTTTACCAATGCATAAGCTTGCTTATCAATCATAAAATAATTAACTTCTAAATTTTTGAAGTCAGTGCTCATGAAATCTATGGGATGATCATTCCCATCAACTTTTTGAGTTAACACTACAACTATAGTATGCTCAGAAGCAAACAAATATAGATAGAAATATTTTGAGAAATCAAGACTTATGAGGACTAGAGATTCAGTGATTGCCTTCTTAATTTTAGTGAAGGCCTTATTAGATTCTTCATTCCAAGAAATTATAGCATCTTTCTTAAGCATATCATTCAAAGGTTTGACAATCTCAACAAAGCCTGAAATAAACATCCTCACAAAATTAATCTTGCCAAAGAATGACTTAGGTTATTTTTAGCTATTGGGTAACCTAATTTTAGAGATGGCCTCTACTCTATCAAAATCTACAAAAATCCCATATTTGGTAATGATATGTCCCAATAATTTTCCTTCAGTGACATAGAATATACTTTTCTTGGGGTTAAGAGATACACAATAGCTTCTTGACTTGTTTAAAAATCATGGGTTCTAAAATAGGGTTAACTAACCTTTGCTTCTATCTGAAGGGTTTGTAACCTTATTGAAGAGGTATAGTATGAGTAATGACTCTCAGGTCAAATATTTTCAAATCTTCATAAGACCAAGAAATTACATCCTTGAATTTTGTAAGCAACTCTCTAGTTTTTTTGTTTTCTATTTTAGTACAAGCCTTCCCTATAGTCACCATTTGGGGCTGATCATGTGGGCCAAGGTTCGTTACATGATAATCTATACCATTTACCTTGGGTTGTTTAGTTGCTTCAAAAATCTTATCGAGATCAAATAGTCTTTCTAATGAAATCATCCCTTGAGGTATCTTATTGCCACTTAATTTGATGATTTTACCATTAAGTTTCTTCTCAGGAAAAGTTTCATCAACTTCATCAATAATGTGAGCTTCAAAATTTCCTAAATTAGTTAATAAATATATGAATTTTTGATCATCAATATAAAATTGGAAATGATTTACATTGTTAGGAACTAAAGGAGATGGTACTAGCTCAATAATGATGCTTTGAGGATCATGATTAGGCATGAGGTTAGTTAAATCAAAGGTAATCTCATTAGTAGCTTTTTCACCAACAAATTTATCTTGATTGTCCCATAACACCTTCAAGAAGGTTTCAATAATGAACATTGGCTTTTGACTTTGATTTTATTCTAGCACTTTTGAAAAAGTTTCACTAGATAATGTTGAGTTTTGACTTTGATTATCCCCTAGCACCTCTAAAAAGGTTTCACTAGGAGAGTGTTGTTCTGATACATGAATTTGGTCTTGTCCTCCTTTCTCTTCTTCAAATACTATGTCACCATGGATGGAGTTCAATAAAGTATGACTCTATCGATCCTAATCGACGCATGTAGGAGTGGCTATCTTGGTTGATGGTAATGGCCTATGAAATGGTAATGGAATGGGTGTTGGCATCACAATCCTTGTAGAAGATACTAGGAAAACTTGTGTTGAAGATGAAGTACTCATCCTCAAAAATTATAGAAGGATCACAAATGTATTCAAATTGATCGACAAGGCATGCACAACCAATGTTGTAACAACCATAATACCATAAACATATTCTTCTTCTAAATCTTATTATAACTCAAGGGAATCTAAATCTAATGTTGATTTTTATTTTGATACTAAATCTGATGTTGATTCAAGAATAGAACTGGACTCTAATTTTGATTATTCATCTGATGGGTACTTTATTATAATGATGTCTTGTTGAATGCTTGGTATTGGATAAGTAAAAACCTATAACAGTATAATGGGATCCACAAAAATTGGTTTATTAAAGTGAGACTCCTCTAAGATAGAAAAAAGGTTGAGAGACAACTCCTCAAAGACTGGCTTATCAATAGGAGGCTCTTGAAGAATAGTCACATAGTCAAGGTAATGATTTGCCCAAAGGTGATTATAATCATTAAGAAGTGACTCATCAAAGACTAGCTCATTAGTGTGAGACTCCTCGACACCTAGTATAGGATCAATAAGAAATTCATCATAGGTTGACTTATCACAAATGGTTGGTTCAAAAAAAACATCTTAGATTGGTTGGTTCTCTAGGCCTTGGTTTCCAATGAGTTGAAAAATACCCATTTTGAACATAGCTTGGTCTTTAAATGATTGGATGGGTTGAGGTTTGGATGGGATTGGTACTAGATAAGGAATGACTTGTGATTAGATAATGATAGTAAATTGGGGAGCATGATTTCTCACATGAGCCAAAGGATAAAGTCTTGAGATGGTAATACTAGGGTGTTATGGGGCTTGATTGCTCATACAAACCAAAGGACTAGGTCCTAAAATGATGAAGGGGTGTTTTGGAGATTGATTTCTCACACAAACCAAAGGATGAGGTCTTATAATGATGAAGGGGAATTTTTGATCTTTATTGCTCACACAAATCAAAGGATGAGGTCTTGGAATGATGAAGGGGCATTATGAAACCTGATTGCTCACATAAGCCAAAGGACTAGGTCTAGGAATGGTAATGGTATTCCTTGGATATTGTAGTCTTGGAATATAAATGGTATGATGTGGTGGAGCTTGATTAATTGCACAAGCCAAAACATCCAAGTCTTCCTCATAAACCATATTATCCCAGTCATGAGTTGGCTCATAAGCTATTTCTTGACTGTGTTCCATGTACTGATTATTACAAAGAGGGTATGGATCTATATCCCAAATAACATTATCTATAGTTGGGTCTTCAAAGTCCTCTTCACAAGATTCTTCATGCCAATCAAGGTCTTGAGTTAGATCATAAGTTTTTTCATGAATTTCTTCCCATGAATGATTAATACGAGGTAGATAGAAATTTGTCTCATAAACCATATTAGCATCATTGTGGTCTTGAATAAAGCCATAAAAGTCATTTTGTGTGGCCATTCTATCATAATTTGGATTCTAAGTGACTCTACCATAGGTTTATGTATATATATATATATATATATATATATATATATATATATATGTAAATGATGAAAGATCTAAAATAAAAAGGCTTAGAGTTCCACAAACTCTGAAAAATTATGTCTAAGGGATAAATGGTTCAAGCTTGGTCTAACTTGGTCAAAGGGGTGGAGCTATATCTCCAATGTGGTTTGAAATTGGAACTATATCTCCAAAATGATTTGTGATAAGGCTTTGCATAAAATAGTCTAATATTAAATGTCTAATGTCAAATGTCATACACATAAAAGGTCAAGCATCTGAATAAACAATTGACATGTCAAAGGTCTAGGTCAAAGTGTTCCAAACAAGGTCTAAACTAGAAAAGGGAAAATTTGATTTACTAGGTCTTTTTTTCAAATGTGGAGTCAAAATGTAGGCTCAAACAAATAGGCATATGCTAGGACTTTTGGCCAAACAACATTAATATCTAGACTTGAAACAAAGGTTGATGTAATTTGATTTAATCTAACAAGTTTGGAAGCAACTTTGACATAAACCTGTCACACATATTCAACCATAAACATGATCAATTGGCATAACACATAAGGCAAAAGGCATTTTGAGAAACACTATGTTCTCCCAAATAAAATTATAAACAATGATGAGGATATATACTGAACAAATAAACTATCAATAGTTTTCAAATTTGGGTAATCGATTAATCAAAGTTATGTAACCCAAAATAGAAAGATATGTGTATTAGCCCCATGAATTAATGCCTAAATAGAAATCAATCAATGTTTGAATCTAAACTTGACAATGCTAGTTGAAAATTTAATGTTGAAAACTAGGATTTGACTAAATAAGCTAGACAAGATTGGACAACATGACAACACAAGATAAAGTTCCAAATGGTATACATGACATGGTTTGAAACAAATAGTTTTTGATACAAGGTAAACTAGTTTTGAAATAAATTGAGCATCCTAACAGTGTAAGCATGCTTGAATGATGTGATCTATGTTATGTTTTAAAGACTCAAAAGGCAAAATGGTTTTAACATGTTTTGGATAGTATAACACTACCCTCATTGACTCAAATGCATTGTTTTGACATGGATTATGAACAAAAAAATAAGTTTTAGTCTCAAAACGTAACAAGCAAAAATGACCAAAATACACTAAGTATAATCATCCAAATCCTAGCAAGGGTATGGCAAAATGGGGTTGACTAAACTAGCAAGCTTTCAAATCTTTGTAGGGGAATCAATTGCACAATGAATTTCACGTCAAATAATGCAAAAGACAAGCATGAAAATTGGGTGACCGCAACATTGATTAGTTGTAAAAAGGTCTAGCCTTTTTTATAACCACTACATTCTGCTATTCACTTAGTGTAGTGTGATGTCCAAATACAAATACGTCTCATGTGCAACTACAAAGGAGTAAGTGAAGTCAATGCCAGGAGGTGAAACCCTGGGTCAAAGCTTCCCTAAAGAAATTATGAGAGGTAATGACATCCCCCTTGAAATCCAAGTTTGCATGTAATAAAAGACAATAGAAAGACTTTAAGGTCATTTTCAAGATCACCCAAACTTTGATGAGTTTTTGGGGAGTGCTTTAGATGACTTTCTTTCTAAGCCTTGGACTAGGCTATTTGCAATAGGAATGGCATTTTTGATTCCAATGGTTCCCTAAAGGGGAAAAATGGAAGATCATACATGAAACATCCCTCTTATTTATAAACAAAAATTATATCAAGCAACTATTAAAAATAAAAAGCTTGGAAATATGAGTTCATTTTTAAGCCCAAATGAAAAAGAGGTAGTGTTCATTTAACCCCTTGGTCTTAGTTGGAACTTTGAAAACTAATGCTAAAAACACTTATTTAAGTACATTAAATGTTACTTTAAGCACTAAAATAATGTTCTTAATTCATTTTTAAGCATGTAAAATATGTTCTAAAATATGATTTATCAAACTTGAAATCTACTAGTTACCTTCTACCCTTAAGACATCACCCCAAAAGTAAATATGTTAGATTAGAAACATTTTAAATAGATTTTCCAAAAAAAATTAAAATATATGAAAATTGAAGCTAAACCAATATCAAATTCTTAAAATTTAGGAGAAAACATGTGGTTTAAAAAAAATCACCCAAAATAGAGTCCGTATGACCCCAATGTTAGGTTGTGGAGCTAAAAGCTTCACCCGAATGCAAACAGGTAGGAGGATGCTGAGTATGCAGTCACCGGCATTAGCAGGATCACTGACGTCAGTCAGTAGACAGTGCAAAAGAAAACTGACCTCGGTAGCAGTTGGCCAATGTCAGTCAGCTCCAGTCAGACAAGGACCAACGTCGATCACCTATGTGGTTCTAGAACTGCTATTGACAGACAGTCAGTTAAGTGAACGGGTTGTTTGCATGTTAAAGACCAGTTTGAGTCTTTGAGCTACTTGTATAATTATTATATCCATGAGATCTATATAATAGACTCATGGGCTGTATTGTTAAGTGGTAGAACTGGGAGAGTTCTTCCCATGGTAGAATCAAGTAGGATTCTTCATGTATGTAAGATTAGGTTTGATATGCAGGGTGTTGCAGGATCATGGTGGAGATCTACATGTGATAAGTAAGATCAGTTTGGTCTGCAGGGGTGTGTATATGTGAGGGTCAGAAAGGAGATCGGTGGGGGAGCTAGATCCAAGGTGACAACAATACATCAAGGAGCAAGATCATGGTGAGATCTACTTGGAGTATCGGTTCGAACTCAATTGTACTGGAAGTACAATGAGGTGAACAATAGCTTGTGTTAGCTATGTGTTGTGACCTATTGAGAAAAGATTACTCTGGAGGGAAGATTACTGGGAGCCCTTGAGGTGTGGAAGGCCTTGTAGAGGTGGAAGAAGAGTGTGATCTCTTTATTGTAATTTCCTTTGTAATGAGTTGAATACAATTGTGTGTTGCCTCTCATATTCTATGTTATTTCTCATTGATAGTTATTTGTTCTTCTGGGTATTTCCACATGTTTAAATTGCTTATACATTAATAATCATGTGTGCTCTTAAATCTGACAAGTTATGTCAGAACTTTGGGAAACTTTAGGTTGTGGAGCTAAAAGCTTCACCAAGATGCAAATAGGAGGAGTTACAGAGGTTGTGGAGAGTTACAGAACAAGTTGCAGGGCAACTGACATCGCTCAGATAGTATTGCAAAAGCAACTGATGTCGATTATTAGTCGGCTGACATTGGTCATGGAGGAGCCGGTGTCGGCAACTTGTGTGTGAACATGAAGTTTGCATGCGGATTCCAGAGAGTCTATTTTTGGACTGTTAGTTTGCATGTTAAAGGCTAATTATAGTCTTGAGTTGCGTGTCTAATTATTGTAATGAAGATAGTCTAATTATTGTAATCATGAGATCTATATAATAGACTCATGGGTTGTATTGTAAACTTGTGCTAGAGAGTAAGAGAGAAAAATAAGCTCCTTCAAAGAGAGGAGAGCAATGGTGTGTTCCTCCTAGTGCCACAGTACCAAGTGTGGGTGCTGGTTTGGAGAATCAGAAGGGTTCTTCGTGTATGTATGATCTTGGTCAGCAAGTGTGCATGGCTTCTTTTGGAGATCTACATTGGTGAGTAAGGTCTGGTGATTTGCAGGTAGCAATAGAGAGTAGGAGATCTACTTGGAGTATGGTTGTGTACTTGGTGTACTGGCAGCGTTGTTTTTGACTGGTTGAGGTGAACATCAATTCTATATTGGAGTTGATTGTTGGGACTGAGAGAGAGAGGGAAGAAGGTCTTGAGGTGTGGCAAGCCTTTGAGGTGGAAGAAGTGGCATCTTATTTATTGTATTTTCTTCTAAGTATTTAATACAAGATTGTGTATTGTCTCTCATATCATGTGTTGTTTCATATTTCAAGTTACTTATTCATTCTGGTATAATTCCGTTGCGTGTCTAATTATTGTAATTAAGATAGTCTAATTATTGTAAGCATGAGATCTATATAATAGACTCATGGGCTGTATTTTAAACTTGTGCTAGAGAATAAGAGAGCAAAATAAGCTCCTTCAGAGAGAGGAGAGCAATGGTGTGTTCCTCCTAGTGCCATAGTACCAAGTGTGGGTGCTGGTTTGGAGAATCAAAAGGGTTCTTCATGTATGTATGATCTTGGTCAGTAGGTGTGCATGGCTTCTTTTAGAGATCTACATTGGTGAGTAAGGTCTGGTGATTTGCAGGTAGCAGCAGAGACCAGGAGATCTACTTGGAGTATGGTTGTGTACTTGGTGTACTGGCAGCATTGTTTCTGATTGGTGGAGGTGAACATCAATTCTATATTGGAGTTGATTGTTGGGACCGAGAGAGAGAGGGAAGAAGGTATTGAGGTGTGGCAAGCCTTTGAGGTGGAAGAAGAAGTGGCATCTTATTTATTGTATTTTCTTCTGAGTATTTAATACAAGATTGTGTATTGTCTCTCATATCCTGTGTTGTTTCATATTTATAGTTACTTATTCATTCTGGTATAATTTTGTGTTTAGTTTCTAATACAAGAGGTAACCATATATATACTCTTATTGGGGAGAGTAGGATCCTGACAGTTGGTATCAGAGCAGGTTGAGCAGGTGGACGAGGTTGATACCAATCTTGACAGTTGGTATTAGAGCCTGGTTGTAGGTTCTAGAGTTTGATACCACTTGATAGTTGGTACCAGAGCTTTTGGTTGGGTTGACTAATAGGTGGTTCAGATCTGGTTAGTGTTTGTTGATTACAGGTCACTCTTAGGGGTTTTAGATTGAGTGGGAGTATAGCAATGGCAAACGAAAGTAAACTACGAATGGAGAAATTGAATAGCACGAATGGTCTGATTGATGGAAAGAAAGAGTAGGGAAAAGAAGATTGTTGGTCGATAGAAGATCAGCGTGTAGAAGCAGATGTTGTAGGGGTTGTTACACAGGGTGCTCTGGATAAAGTAGAATCTTGGTTTACAGATTCTTTTGCCTCTTTCCATGCAGCCCAAAATAGAGCATCTTTTCATGGGTATGTCTTTGGAGACTTTGAAGAGATTTATTTAGGGGTTGGTGAGCCTTGTCAGATTATTGGCAAAGGGGAAGTGAAGCTAAAATTGTAGATGGATAACACACAGGGGTTGAAGGAGGTCATGCAAGTACCAGTCTTGGAGATGAGTCTAATTTCTTCAGGAAAGTTAGGTGATGAGAGATGCACAGTAACTCTCATAGTGGATGCACTTGAATTAGACAGTGGTAAGAAAGTAGGTATCCTTTATCTATCTACTTATATTACTGATTCACCTTCTATTGCAGAGATGTGGCTTTGTAGGCTTGGTCCCATATGTAGGAGGGGAATGTATGTTCTTAAGCAGAAGACAGATGTTTTTGACAAACTTAAGAATTGGAAAGCCTTGTTCATGGAGGAGATGACAGATAGAGATCAGCTGAGAGGACTAAATTATTTTGAGCAGGGCTGTGCTAATTTGAACAGGGTTTTGACCCAAAAGGAGCTCACAGGTAAAAATTCTTCACTCACAGGTGAACACAGGTACTGGCATCGGTTAGGAGGAATCGACATCGAACAGATAGGCACCGACGTCAATCATGTGTAGATCAGTAGAGCCAGTGGTGTCAGGCAGCAGGAACCGATGTCAGTCATACAGTGACTGATGTCAGCAATAGGTACACTAGTGTCGGTCAGGGGACTGATGTTGGCAGACAGGGTCAGTCGCAGGGAACCGACGTCGGTTGGGTGCAGATTGGGAGATGGCTGAGATTGGTCACTAAAATGGATATTGGGTGGACATCAAGCTGTCAAGGAGTCTCAAATGCCCATATGGAGGATTGAAATGGTAAGTGGACCTCATATTCATTATTCACCTTCTTACTAGTTGCTTATTGATGGTCAAGAACTAGGAAGATGTGAAAAGGCAATGCAGGTAGAATCTGGAAACAGTGGGAGCTTGGCATGGATGAGGAGTGTGAGTCCTTAGAGAAGAACCAAATAGGAGTTTGTTGGTGGAGTTATCAGCTGGAAGAAAGCACTAAAAGACAGATGGATTCCCAAGTTAAAGAAGAGAGTGGATGGATATGTGAGAGAAGGCCAAGGTATATGGTCTTGAGGAAGCTGTAGGATAGTGGTACAGGTTTTGACAGGTGGATGACAAAGTAGGGCTTTAGTCAATGTCAGGGTAACTATTGTGTTTATCTTACCAGGGTGGATGATGGTTACAACATAATCCTGTTACTGTATGTGAGTGATTTGCTAGCAGGTTTGTACATACAGGGTTTTGTTGAGCTAAAAGGTAAGGTTAGTTTAGTGGCATGTCATGAGGAATTTGGAGCAGCAAAATTCTTTGACATAAGAGACATGGAGATTTTGTCTCTAGTGGGAGCTGATGTGAAGATGGTGTTGGTGGGGTTCAAGAAGCAAGATGTAGAATCGGTAAGCACACCAAGGGTTGGACAGTTCAAGTTGAGCTTAGAACAGGGTTTGAAATCACATGAGGTCTAGTGTAGGGCTGAGTTTTCCCAAGCAGTGGGAGTTGTCAGAGAGTTTGGAGCCAATTCGGGGAAGGTGGATTCTTAGGTATCTGAGAGGGACTAGTAGTAGGTTAACATGTTATGCAGGGTCAAGGTCTTCACTACATGGAGTTGTAGGTTCAGATGTGGCAGGTTACTTGGATGGCAAGTGTAGCACCACAGGGTGTGTGGTGGTTGGTCTTCAGGATTGAGCTTGAAGAGGGATATAAGCCAAGGAATAAATTAGATGGTGTACAGGTATAGGTGCAGTTGTTTATCTCCAAGTGGGAGATTGTTAGGTTGTGGAGCTAAAAGCTTCACCAAGATGCAAACAAGAGGAGTTACAGAGGTTGTGAAGAGTTGCAGAATGAGTTGCAGGGCAACTGACATCGGTTAGATAGTAGTGCAGAAGCAACCGATGTCGGTTATTAGTCGGTCGACATCGGTCATGGAGGAGCCAACGTCGGCAACCTGTGTGTGAACATGCAGTTTGCATGCGGATTTTGGAGAGTCTAATTTTGGACTATTAGTTTGCATGTTAAAGGCTAATTATAGTCTTGAGTTGCATGTCTAATTATTTTAATTAAGATAGTCTAATTATTGTAAGCATGAGATCTATATAATAGACTCATGGGCTGTATTGTAAACTTGTGCTAGAGAGTAAGAGAGCAAAATAAGCTCCTTCAGAGAGAGGAGAGCAACGGTGTGTTCCTCCTAGTGCCACAATACCAAGTGTGGGTGCTGGTTTGGAGAATCAGAAGGGTTCTTCGTGTATGTATGATCTTGGTTAGTAGGTGTGCATGGCTTCTTTTGGAGATCTACATTGGTGAGTAAGGTCTGGTGATTTGTAGGTAGCAACAAAGAGCAGGAGATCTACTTGGAGTACGGTTGTGTACTTGGTGTACTAGCAGCGTTATTTCTGACTGGTGGAGGTGAACATCAATTCTATATTGGAGTTGATTGTTGGGAATGAGAGAGAGAGGGAAGAAGGTCTTGAGGTGTGGCAAGCCTTTGAGGTGGAAGAAGAAGTGGCATCTTCTTTAATGTATTTTCTTTTGAGTATTTAATACAAGATTGTGTATTGTCTCTCATATCCTGTGTTGTTTCATATTTCTAGTTACTTATTCATTCTGGTATAATTCCATGTTTAGTTGCTAATACAAGAGGTAATCATATATATACTCTTATTGGGGAGAGTAGGATCCTGACACCTAAACCAGGCATTTTAAAATAGCTCTCAGGTTTATGTTTTTAAGAAAACATAGTGACTGACTTTAGTTATATAATTGACATTAGTTAAACTTACTAACTGATGATGGTTATCTAACTAACATCGGTTACACAAATAATGACTGATGATAATTATGCCAACTGATAATAGTTTTACTAACCAACGTCAGTTACTGTGTAAACCCATGACAAAGAAAAATGGCAAAACAAAGTTAGAAAATCAAATTGCAAGATTTTTAATGATCCAAATGAAGATTTTAAAGTTTTAGAATGATCTTATTCATGTGTGGGATGCGTTTGGTCCCATCGAGTATGCCATAGGTGAATCTAGGAATTTGACTCAAGAGAGGATGGTTAGTATCACGTTAGTCGCAAAATGAAAACAAAATGAAAGAAACACACTAAATAACATAACATCTCTAGGCCTAGACACTAGGGAGAGCTTAGTTAAAAAATATGAATAAAATACACAACTTAAATGCAAAATAAATCCTCTTTTACCTTCCTTGGATGCTCCAAAATGCTTGTTGTAGTGGCTTGCTTGGTTTGTGCTCATGGAGTCCTCGTCAATGGAAGCTTGGCTACCTCCATCTCTCCTTGGCACCTTTGGCCTGTGGCTTGGCTTGGCTTGGAATCAATTTTCCATGGTAAAACTAGTTTCTTAAAGCTTTGTAATCAATTGTATACTATAACTTTGCATAATCATGTCTTAGAATTCATGTGGTGAGGCCTCCTATTTATATATTTTTGAAAATGTCTAGAATCAACCTAAACCATCCATTTTAGGGTTGAGATGTGTGGTTGAGTGTTAATTCAATATTTGGAATTAATTTTATAATTATCCTCATCATGACATTGGATTAAGTGGAAATTAAGAGGCATGGAGGCCATCATGGAAGGTATTGATGAGGCATGGAGGACATGAATCCTGATATTTGTGGCATTTATGGCCTAGGGATGTCTTCCCAAGAAATGAGGTCACCTGATGATGTAAATATTCAATATATATTTACAAAAATAATTATTCAACAAGTTTCTATGGAATTTTTTATTAGGCCCTAATTTGATTTAATTAACTCTTAAGAATGATTAAGCACTTTATGCACAAATTACTCAAATTGATTAGAATGTATTGTTATTGGTCCAAAATTTGATTGGATTGGAATTGGAAGTCAATGTCAGATGCATTAGAACTATATTCCAATTTAAGATGTTACCAAAAGCAAATAAAAAAGGCATGCATCTTGTGTAGAAGATTTGATAGGAAAGAGCAATCCAGAGCACCCAAGTGCAAAATTGGCATTTTGACTCAAAATGATTTGATCAAAGTTAGCTAGCCCATAAATTGCATTACCCCATTTAATGCTACTTTAGCTAAAATCAGCACTTGAATATGTTATTTTCACATCATTTAGCATGTTTTAGTGTTTTTAGGCCAAATTGTGCATTTTGGGTGGAAATTGGTTAAAAGCCTGGTTGGAGGTTATCGGTGACCATTTTTAAGTGTCTACATACCTTAGCATTAGATTTAGATTCTACCTCAGCCTTAGCTTTATTTTATTTCTCTTCAACCTACCTATTGGCTTGCTTTTCTTGGATGTTCATCAATTATTTATTCATTTATTCTTCTTGAGCCTTTATGACTACTTTTGCTTCATCTTTCTTTTGTTGCACTATCTGCACTTGTTGATTCTCTTTTTATTTCTACTTCCTTGATACTTATATATTTTTCAAATCTAAATTTTCAGCCCTTTTCATTTTTGAATTAGCTTCTTCAACCTTTTTCATATGTTCCTCATCTTCTTCTTGCTATTTCAATTGTTTTTCCTGACAACTTTGGACTTTGCATTTTCCTTTTTATCTTTATGGCCTTCTTCGTAGCTTCCTATTGCACCTTTTGTTGCTCTACTTTTTCCTTAGCAACTTGTTATTATTTTGTGATATATGTTTTCTTAGTTGGATACTCAAACTATGGTGAGGCCTCTTCAAGTTCCTCCATAGGATTTGGTGAATTGATCACTATGATTGATTATGATTCTTCAAAAAATAATGACTCAACTATAGTGCATCTACATGCAAAAACCTTCTTCTTGGAAGATGGAGGGGGAGTGAGACTATTATATGATCTCTTCTCATCCTAGAATGTCTCTTGAGGTTATTTATCAAGTCTTTGGGCCTACTATGTTTCTACCTACACCATTGGATCTATAAATGGAATCATCCATTCATGGATTAATGGAGACACCCGGGGCACATAATGGGTTCATGGCATACAAACTAGAGCTGGTGGGGGGATTTTCTATAATTGGAGAGTGTGTTATCTATAAAAATAATTTTTTTGTTATTGTATATGTATTGAAAATATCTTCCTAGAGTCATGGATGCATTTCCCCCTATTTGATAATATTTAAATTAATATAAGGAGGTTGGCTAATGTCAATCCACAAGTCTAGTCACACCTACTTTTGCACCTAACAAGTGTGTATTTACTTCCAAAAGAAACATTATTTATCCTCTTATTTTTCATAAACCTCCTTTCCTATGTATGTGATCAATGAATGCAATACTTCCTCTTCTTCAACACCCAACTCCTTAAGATTACATTCTACATCAATTTGTGGGACATGCCTATTATTGAGCCAAGATTTGGCATTTTGAGTCATCTTCTTTGGTGGTGGTAGGGAAGATCATCATGTAAGTACATTTTTATTTTCCTTATTATCTTGAGATGTATCTACTTTTATCTATGATGGTTCTTGTTCATGAGCTTGTGCTTGTGTATGCAAATGTTATTGTACACATGGAGGTATAAATTGTAGGGGTTGTATTGACCTAGCAGCCAGGGCTTTCTATTATATAATATCTACCTAGGCATCAAATATTGTGATGAAGAAGTTCATTAGAGTGTTTTTTGCCTCAAGTAACTCATGGACCCTAATCTGGATGCCATCATGCAATTTTGTGACAGATGCATGTTATCCTAGATGCTGTAGAACATCCTTAGGTATTCTAGGGTGTGAAATGATCGAGGATTATATCTCAATCCACCATTCATTAAATATCCCCAATTTTATGTATTACTACCCTATCTTACTCTAAGAAAGGTTGAAAAATGTAGTTTTAAGCCAAAAATCCTCATCTGGATTCACCTAGCCCTCTCAAGACTAACACTAGGTAGAATAGAGTAGGAAAACCAAGAAGCGATATTGGAACACTTGAGATAATCCATTGAGGACCTTCTCAATGTTATTAATGAGCTTGAAGGTTAAAAATTTTAGCCTAATTAAATTTCTCATGCATTTGATTCATATGGTAGGCAATGTTAATGACCATTTTTGTCACTTGTCATGTGCTCTTAGTGATCTATTAGAACCACTTGGTGATGTACTTAGAGAGAATGTGCACTAATATGTCATATATTGTGTTGATAGGGATCACATTGGATGCCATAGTATACTTTCATTTTGCATCTAAATGAATGTGTGGAGACTTAGTTTTATACAATAAATGGCATTTACCTTGAGATGGAATTCATGTTACTTTTGCCATTATTGCAATATTGATGAAGATGGTAACATCCTATGAAATATGAATCATGCCATAATTATATCTATTATGTAGTGTGAGAATCACCTCATCCAACTATTTGAAGGTAGTAAAGTCACTCTATATTAGAGCCTTATAGAAGCTGTTGAAGCACTAGGGTTCTTGCTTATGCTACTTCTGGTTAATCTAGGTTGAAGAGATTCACTCTAGTGGAATAAATGAAGTTGAAAGGGTCGTTATCATGGAAATTAATTTGTTTGAGTGCTATTCCAATCCCCATTTCTTCCTTCTACACATCTACGATTGGGATTAATAGTTGTGCCTAATCTATAGTTCTTATTCTAGATAGAATTGAATAATTTCTTCAAGTGTATTAGTGGTAATGAATAATATATGCACAATTGGATGAATTAGATGTAGATCATAGATCTATATTATTTTCAATAGTGTGCAATGTCTCTATGTTCTTTTAACCCTTAGTTATATAGATTTTTTTTCTCAAACATATCTGCTAGAATGATTTGAATGTGTTGAACTAGTTATACATGATTTCATCTAGAAATTTAATACCAATCAGTTTCTGGTGACTAGACATTTGATTTTTTTGTCTCAAACCCTTTATTTACCTAGTTGAAGTTATTTATGTAATGTTTCATATTCTCACCTATCCATTTTCCTTTAATGTACATCCTTCCATTCTAACATTCAATCTACTTTGGGAAAGGTGTAATCTTTCAAATATATCATCATTAATGGTTTTGAATGACCATTGATCATATTTTTTCTATAAGCTAATTCTCAACACCTTATTCTCAAATTTCATTGATGATGCCTGCATGTCTGCTTCAATCCATCTTTCCCTTAGGCTAGATTTATTCACATATCACATTCTATGACTTTGAATTTTCAACTATAGTTTTGATGTTCTATGATATAGAAATTATGCTCTAAAAATACACACAAACCTATAACCAAATTTTAAAAAACCAAACATTAAACAAAATTCCTAAATTATATGGTGCTCCTCAACACCTTATTTCAATTTTCTATGATAACTGAGAGAGATTAATGATAGTAAGGCTTAAGTCTATAGTCATTCACACGTCTTGATAATATGGTTCCTTGAATATATTTTAATACAATTTTCACTTGCTATAAAACATCATGAATGATATAAGGTCCCTTCCATCTAATGCACAACTTACCCAAAAATGCCCTAAATCTACTATCATAGAGTAATACCACTTGTTCTAAATAGAATTCTTTAGATCTTAGGTTACAATCATGCCCTATTTTCTAGATTAAATTATTAACCTCTTGGGTCCAGTGTTCCCTTTGTCTATTTTCCATAATTTTGGTTAAATCAATCAAGCATGCCTGCATATAATCTTAATCTCCTAGTCTCATAATCATTGTAATGCATAGACTATGAACTATGTATTTCATAGGCATTACTGCTTCATGTCCATAGAAAAGCTTAAATGGCATGAAACCTATCACATGCATATAATTTTTCATTTATTTTTATGGAATCATATGAATCTTATCCTCCCAATCATCTCTTTAGATGCTACATATTTTTATGAGAATCTTACCAAGTATTTTGTTTGACACTTCTGCTTATCCATTTACTTATGAATGATAAGTTGTACTTTTATGGAGTTATATCATAAATTATTTAGTGAGAGTCTTGATGGTGCAATTTAATAAATTCATACCTCTATCACTAACCAATTTGATTATACACCCAAAAATGGTTATAATGTTTTCATATATGAACTTGGATACGTCTTTACCACTACATCTTGGTGTCATAAAATCTTCCACCCATTTGGTGAAGTAATTTATCATAGTAATGATGTATCATGCATGAATACACTATTGGGAGAGTTAATTGACCCCAAAAATTCAATTTCCCACTATTGAAATGGTTTCTCTATAATCATAAGATTTAATGTCATTTCATCTCTCTAATTAGGCTAACACATCCTTTGGCAAATGTCATAGTGTTTTGTTATTTGGTGTGCATCTTGAAAAAAAGTAAGCCACCATATATAAACTAGTAGTACATTTATTATAAAGGATTATCCTATGAAATGACCACTTACAATTCCTTGATGTGCCTCCTCAAGAAGTGGTGGTCATTTATGCTCTAAATCTACTATGTGTAGTACATCATCTTTCCCATTTTGTACAAAAACCCATTAATGATGTTGAAAGGGATGACTCTTGTAATTAATTAATTTTTATCCTTTTATACATAGTTCACATGAAATATTCATTATTCCAAAAAAAATATATGTCCTTTATGTTGTCATGGATCACATAGACTCAAAATAGATGCATGTCTAGTGACTCATCTTGAAGTTCCTTGGGTTCTTCCCCATTATGTATCTGGCTCAAATGACCTTGTTTGACATTTTGCCTTTCATGATTAACATTGATTCTAAACTAAAATTATTGAAATAGAATGAACTAATTATATATTATTTTACCTAACATGGGCTTGTTTACTAGATATCATAGGCCCTGGTGATCCATAAAGAACTCAAGTGTCATAGCTAGTAAGTACAATAAGAAATTATGAAGTGTGAAGACCATTTCCAAGGCTTCCCTCTCCATAGTTGTATAGTTATTCATATAGATGAGAGTTTTTTGCTTATGAAATGGATGTGATGATCTAATCCTTCATCTCCTAGCTATGATAACACAAATCTTACCATAGTGCCTAAAGCATCTAGATGAACATGAAATGGTTTGCTCTAGTTAATAAAAACTATACAATATTTGTAACTAATATTTACCTTAGACCCAAAAATGTTTTTTAGAATTCATTTATGCATTCAAACCCTGTATCCTTGTGTATTAGCATCTTCATGAGAGAAAATGTAGTTGCATAGCCTTCGATTAATTTCATATAATATCTTGTATAGCCTAAAAAAGATCTTATTTCTGTTGAGCTTGTAGGTGGTGGCATTCCCATGATTACTATGATTTTGTATTTATCCACCAAAATCCCATCACTACACACTACATACCTCAAGAAGACATCAAAGGGCATGAAAAATAAGAACTTTTTCAAACTCTATATAATGCATAATGCTCGACAATGTTATAACATAAGTCATTGTTTAGATATGTGCTCTTTAGACAAATAAAATATGATCCAATCATCTAATTAGACCTATAGGAAATCATGAATAAAATCCTTAAAGGTAGTTGTTAACCATTTTTTGTCACCATAGGGAGGTTATGTCCAATTCAATTCAAGGCTTTGGATCACCCATTAGTTCTCAAAGTTTAGTTAATTTGAGGGAAATTAAATGAGTATGATTTTAAGCCTAGATGAGTTTCAACACTTAGACATTTTTAAGAGGTTCTCAAGTACAAAGTAGTCTTCCTAGCCTCCCTTTCAGCCTTACTAATGAACATAGAGCATTCTTGAAGTCCACAAGGGTTGATCAACAAAAGGACTTAGTTTATTTTCAATAATTCTCTCAGTGATGACTGTAGGATGTGATGAGATCAAATTTAATGGGCCCCTATTGATGTCTTGACAACTTCTCATTTTGTCAATCACAACAGGACTTTGGTCTAATTGAACAATGCCATGTGATAATCATTAGATCTCCCAGTGGTCCAGAGCCCTTTCAAAATGGTTTTTTACACTTAGTAAATTTTCATGAAGTTTCTTGGTGGATCTCCATGTCAATAAGGTAGTAAGAAAATGGGCAAGTGGGATGATTCCATGAAATTCAATCCTAGTGACTAAGAGTCCTAAAACGATCCATATATTTCAAAACCCTTTAGGTTAATGGGTCAAAAGGATGATGCCATGTGGCATAATCTCACTACTCCATTCTCCCAGATATTTTCATATAACCTAGTAGTGTGTTAGAGTTGTCAAATTTTTAAAAGTTGGGAACCAATCAATGAGTGCCATTTGGACCTATTAGTTCCTAGACTTGGTCTACCAAGGCATTAAATTTTTAGAGCTTATAGGAGTAGGAATGAACTAGCCACATGGAAAGCATCTAACCAAGAACCAATAATAACTTCCTAATTTGATAGGTGTCAAACCTTGTTAGATTATTGGGTTGTTAGTAATGTTAACTCCTAGATCTAATTCAATTTTAACATATGGACACTTATCAGCCTAGACTCTACCTAGACTGACATACATAGACTAACATTGTAGGTACTCAACCAATGAAAATTTCCCCAAGATATAACTTCCTATCATACTTTGGGGAAGCTAAGTGCCAATGATGGCCAACCACATAGAGGTGGTAGGCCTCGAGTGTAAAAGACATAATCAAGTAATGAGGGAAGTAAAAAATGTAATAACACCACATACTCAGTCATCAACCCTAAAATTGTCGACCCATCTAGCTGTTAAAGACTGTCATAAGCAAGATTTATAGAATCAAAACATGGTGGCTCAAGGATCATAGGATTATGGGATGAATGACTCAAAAGGATGTTTTAGTTAGCATAATATATTAAATTAAATTTGAATCTATAGAATTTAATGTTAATATAGATAATATCATTAAGACATGAGTGAGACTAGCATGATGAGATCATAACCAAAGTATACAAGATAAAGAAGCATGTTAAAGATAAGCATGGTGTGAAATTATCTAGGAAACATCATTGAAATAAAAAATAATAGAATTAGGCCAAAATCTTCTAGGTCAATAATTCTAAAAGATATATAGTCACATTCTTGCACATGAAACCTTGAAAATTGAGCTATGATTGTTGAGTTATTAAATATTGGTTGATGCACAACCAATAGGAGAGTGTTTTGATATGATAATTTTGATCCTTAGGCAATCATTACTATGCCTCGAGGATGTAACTAGAGTCCTGATTACCTTTGGCCACCCCTATTTGATTTATAATGAGATTATGTGTCTCAAGTTTCACTATTTAATTTAATTCTCTCAGCTATATTTTTGATTATAATAAATGACTTGTGGGTTTCCCATTGCCTTTATAATCCTGAGTCTTTCATCGTAAAATGGTTGACATATCTAGGCATAATAATGCTACCAAAATTTTCCCTCCACAAGCCCTTTATTGCTTAAACCTTGAATTTTAATGAGAATTAAATTCACCTCTCTATATTTTTCTACATCCTGTGTGCATCCTATGTTTTTTCATCTTTGTTTGTGGATAATTTTCGTCCCTCTCATTATTTTCCATTCCCAGCACCTTGTGTAGAACTTAGATATTTTTTTGTAGATCATATTTTATGTCAATATAGGTCTATGTAAACACTATCTATGGATAATTTTTCATCCCTCTTAGTGTTGTATTATGTCTTATGTGTCCATGTGAATCAATTATGAAATTAAAGTGTTTATATCAACATCTGTGTGAAATTTTCTTATCCTTTATAATTTTTGGTTTGTTATCTAAAGCTTATAGAGTGGCTCCATATAATCTTGGTGCATCACCATTTTATTTTCAACATCCCTTCTCCATTTTACCACAACAAATTTTAGATTTAGAATGAGCATTAGATTTCCTTTCATCTTTTTTAGGATTTCATGTTGATATTAAATTTAATGCATTTAGATTATAAGTAAGTCAACATTTTCTAGAGGTTTATCCCAAGGTGTGCAAGAGTTCCACACCTTGGGGGATGATCCCATTGTCTCACTAAACCATCTTTTAATTTAGCAGGTGCACAGTTTGAATGATAATAGTTTCTAACACACTTGATGGGACCATATCAGATATTTAACTAAGAATTTATTGTTATTATTGGTCAATAGTGTTGAAGACAATCTATAGAGCACATATCAACTCTAATTATTTTTGGTTTTCAAAGATCAATGCTTCATTTATATGACAAGACAAATGAGATCATCTTTAAAAGGTATTATGTTTCATTCTATTTAATTATATTTACCTTCTAAAATAAGAAGAGTTAGATCATCCTAATCTCCTATTAGGAGAGCTAAAAATTCAAGGAAATATTCCCCAAAAGCTTAGTCTACCCCTCCTTTTGGTAGATTTACCCTACATAGAAGAAGGTTATTCCTATTCCCTTCATGGCTACCTGAAAAACCTATCTATTTTTTTCCTTTAATATAGGTGTTCCTTTGTCTCTATCTCAATCTAATGAAATTGTAGTTTCAATGCTTAAGATCTTGTCATATTTTACTAGTGAGAATACAACCACCCATATTGATCACATATATTATATTGCTAACATCTACTCAGTTCATAATGTCACTCAAGATAGTGTAGTATTTAATATACTCCCCTCTTCTTTAAAATGAAAATTACTCCAATGGTATAGGAGTTTGACACTTAACTCCATTCACAACTGGGACCAACTAGGAGAAAAATTGTGCAAGCAATTTGAAGACAACAGTGATCACTTAACTTTGGTGGAGCAACTTACCACCTTTAAAATAGCCCCACATGAACTAATGGTTAATTTTAATTTTAGATTCCAAATATTCTAGGAGAGAATACCACCCTTATTCAATCCATCTCCAAATACTGCATTTATATTATCTAAGGGCTCTAAAATGTGATATAACTATAATGGTCCAATCTATGGGAGGAATAGTACTCCCTAATGCATATGAGATTGTTGTAAGGGGTGAGAATTATCTAATATAGGATGGAAAACTTGCTCTCAGACATCCCATGCCCTTCTTTCTAGAGCCACAACCCAATCGGCCTACTGATCAACCTTCATTGTCACTTATCTTTATTGTAATCAATCCACCAGCTACATCTACTGCTCCTCCTAATGAATGACACTAATGAAGAGTTTTGGGAATGATATAATAGCCTTAAAAAGGTATTAATCCCAACATTATTTACCTTATCATCCATTTAAATAATCTTACCAACATTCAAGGTACCCTTATTAAAGTAATGCACAAGCCCAAGGGTAGCTCATTTACTCTAGACTGCCTAATACAAAAAATGCTAATAATAATATCACCTATAGAGCCCTTGTTCCATTTGAAAAAATCCAACCCAAGATTATGAGTGGTGATTTCCTTGAAATCAGATACATAATCAAGTTACCTACATAAATAGAGTGATAAATAAAGCTTTGATGGTGCAAAATATATCATACCCTCAAGAGCAGCCAAAAGAAGCGACTTCATAGAGGGAAGAAGTACGTGAAGAGGCCAAAAACATAGGTGGATGAATCCAATTTTATAAATTGTTAGGATAATGACTTCACGTCATAAATTAGAGCCAAGTATTAGATATAATCAATAATCCAGTGGCCTGCAATAAAATGTTTAAAATAAGGGTGATGGATGGAAAGAATTATCCTTGAGAAAGATAAAATTCTACTTTACAAGTTTTACATGAAGTTTACAATGATAAAATGACTCTTGATACCATTCAAGCATTAAAAAATTATCCTATTCAGAAGGAGAATCAAACATAAGCTAGTCAACACACTAAGGAAGAGGTTGTTATCCCAAAGTTTTAGATGAAAAGGATTCAACTTCCCTTCAACATAGTGAAATAGATGAAGGAAAAAAATCTTGAACATGACTATTTGGGAGGCCCTGTCCATTCATTCTCAAAGGAATTTTTTGTAGGAATTATTGAAGAGACTTCATCCTCAGTAACTAGCAAAGGCCTCTCTAGCTATTTCCATAAGTTTGCATCAACCAAGGGAAGGAGAGATTAGAAAAAGTAGAAAGACACCACCATTCTATATATCCTTAATCATAGGTAGACACCTCATCCATAACTATATGATTAATTTAGGTGAAATTAATTCATGCATGCCTAATAAGATAGTTGATATGCTAGGTATAGAGTATACCCCAATTGAAAAAGGAGTTATTCATCTATATGGAATAACTAGTAAAACTATAAGGATTATTAAAGGCTTAAAACTAACCTTGCATGCATGTATTAGCCTCTTCATTACCCAAGACATCTTTGTTATAGACCTACTTCCTTTTTTTTCCATTTTTCTTTCAAGAGACTTCACTATAAAAATGGGTAACGGAGAGGTCCATTTTTCTTTCCATTTTTTTGCATGCATGCCCTAGCCTCTCCATTACCCAAGACATCTCTATTATAGACCTATTTTTTTCCATGTCACACATGTTGTTGAGGACTAGATATGGAAACAAGGTGACCATCAAGGTTGAGCCTATTTGTAGATATCATATAAAGCCATACTCACCTAATCCCAATGACATGAACTATATGATGTGTGACCTTGAAGATAGTTCGGTCCTGCATAAGACTACCACAACTTTAGAGGAAGTCCCATATGTAGGACTAGATGATTAAGATAATTAGCATTATGGATTTGATCTATATGATTATATAGAGGACAAAAGACTAGGAAATTACAGTACCCTTGAGGATAACTTTGTTTTGTTGAACCTCTTAAAAACTCAAGAAGACCTTAAATACACATGGCAACTATTCTTTGATGGATTCAAAAGAATAAATGGTGTAGTTGTAAGAATTGTGATGATCTCTCCTTAAAAGGATAAATACTTTCATGCATTTAGACTGGAATTCAATTATACCAATAATGTGGCTAAATATGAGATGCTAATCCAAGGTCTCCAATTAGCATAACATAAAATAATTGAGATGTTGTAAGTGTTTAAGTATAGTGAGATGGTAGTAAATTAGGTGAGAACCCAAAATGAATTAAAAAATAGCATGTTCAAGGCTTGTAGACATAGATTCTAAGACTTCATTGAAACCAATGATGATTATAACATACAAGTTATGCTAAGGAAGCATAATGCTAATACATATAGGCTCACCATAATAGGATCTCGGTATAACCTCCTTGTCAATGTTGTAAGAGATTCAAGATAACTTGTTAAGCTTATAATTAAACTTGTAGTGCCTGATAATGATGTTAATTAACAAGTGTTTGATAATGATAAGTAAATCATCCATTTTATACAAGAAAAGGTAGATTTTTTTTTATAAAATCTAATTAGGGTTATAGATAAAGTATGAGGATCAAATCATCTAATTAACAAGAAATAAGCCACCCAAAGGATTAGTCATGATAAAGAACATATTCAACTCTAATGATCAATTCAAAGGTTAGAATATGAACATGATGGTAAAGAAAGAGAATTATGAGCAAGTGGTCATATTTAATGACAAACTCATGAGAGATAGAAAGGTATGTACTCAACCTAAAAATGAAGGATTTATTCACCTTTGTAAAAACTATGATTATATATTTGCATGGAGTTACCAAGATCTAAAAGGTTTTGACCCAACCTTGGCCTAAAATATAATTGAGTTAGGCCCTGATGTCAAGCTAGTTAGGTAGAATCAAAGGCCTATAAACCCTAAATTATAACCACTAATGAGGAAGGAATTGACCAAACTCATTGAATCCAACATCATCTTCCCAATTAAATAGTCCTCTTGGGCAACCAATCTAGTCCCAGTAAAAATCAAAAATGGAGAAATCAAGCTATGCATAGATTTTAGGGACCTAAATAGATCATCCCTTAAGGATCACTATCCACTTCCACCCATGGAATAAATCCTCTAATTCCTATTAGGTGCTGAAACATTTTCAATTTTTAATGGCTACTTGGGCTACAATTAGATATTGGTGCAAGGGTTTGATTAGTTCAAGACAACCTTTACCACAAAATGGGTCACATATACTTTAGAAAAATTCCTTTTTGAATGACCAACACTGGTGAAAACTTCCAAGGAAATATGGACATTGAATTTAAGGGACTAATAAATGATATAATCCTAGTTTACCTTGATGATATCACTATTTTCTTTAAATGTGTAGTTGATTGCTTAGATCATTTGAAGCAAGTCTTTGATATATGTAGAGAGTTTGGGGTATCTTTAAGCCCAAAAAAATGTGTATTTTTTATCCATGAAGGTCAATTATTGGGGCATATTTTTTCTAAGGATAGATTGGACATTGACCCAGAAAGATTAGAAACCATCTGGTCCTTCTCTCTACCAAGCCACAAGAAAAATCTCTAAAGCTTTATACAAAAGATTTCTTCATTGGTCAAGCCACTTACCTATATGTTCAATAAGAGTTCCATGTTTATCTATAAAATAAAAATTAAGGATAGCTTTGAAGCAATCAAAAAATCAATATCCCAAGCCCCCACACTTTTGAATTTATGTTATGATAAGGATTTCATCCTCTATGATTTTAGAGGGGATGAAAGCATCTCAACAATCTTAGTAAAAAAAATAATGATAAAATGGAGCAACATATTGTTTTCTTCTATCAAGTACTTAAATATTATGAATTGAGATATAGATTTGTATAAAAACAAGTGTTGGATGTCATTAGAGCACTGAATAAATTTAGAAACATTCTCTCCAATAAAAATATTCAATTGATGGTCTCATATCCAAGTGTGAAAAAATTTGTGTTATGCAGAGATATCAATGAAAAAAGACCTAGTTAGATCACCAAGGTGATGGAATATGATATTAACATCAAAATAACCAAGCTCATGAAGGGAAAAGGATTGTGTGAACAGTTAGCAACTAACCTAGATGCTGAAGGTAACATAATTCTTGTATTACAAGAATAATAACTAGCTGATCAAGATCTTCCTAGTTTCTAGACTTAGAGCACGATGGCCTTTCTCTAGTAAGGAGAGTATCCACAAGGGCTTGAAAAATCCAAAATAAGATATTTAAATTTGTAAGTTATTGCATATGATCTTGTCAATGATGTGTTGTTTATAAAACACATCAATGGATTTCTTCTAAGATGTATAGAACAAAATTAGACTAACAATATCCTTTAAGATTTCCATGATGGATTGTTAGGAGGACATTATTCACCTGAAACCACTAATACCAAGATCATTAGGGATAGTTATTATTGTCTAAGTATGTTTAAAGATGCTCATAGAGAGGTGAGGAGCTGTAGTAAATGTTCCTTCTTCATAGGAAAATAGAGGCTAACATCTCTTTTACTTCATCCAATCTATTAGTGGGGCATAAATTTCATTAGAATGATCAACTCTCCTTCAAGTGACGGACACAAGTGGATTATAACTAAAAAATACTACTTTATAATATGGTCATAAGCGGTATCTGTCAAAGAGGAAAATGAAACATCCATCTTGGATTTCTATGAGGGAATTGTGACTCAATGCAATGTTCCAACCACCTTAATTTATAATAATGCATTGGGTTTTCTTAGAACCAAAATCATTGAATGGGAAATTAAACACAATATATATTTGAGCACCTCCTCAAATTATTAACCTTAAGGTAACAATTTGGATTAGTTGACCAATAAAAACTTGATCTGCATCATCAATCTAACCATGGAGGATAATCAACAATCTTGGCATGCACAACACAAAGCAGCCCTTTGGACAGATAGAATAACATCAAAAGGGTCAATAGATAATTCTCCCTTCATGTTGGTCTATGTAAGAGAGGATAGGTTGCCTATGTCACTTAAATTTCCTTCACTAGAGCTTGCCCACCAGCTACAGCGAATTGAAAATGATCTTATGATGATAAGGTTAGATGAACTAATGGAGTTATAAGAAACTAGAGGGAAAATGATGTATACCTTAGAGGTTAAAAAAGCTCAAATGAAGAGAACCTATTATAATAAGTCTAATGATATAAGTTTCTAGGAAGGAGACTTAGTGCTCAAATGAGATGTGGATAGAGCAAAAGTTGGGAAGCACATAAAATTTGATGTAGTATGGAATAGTCCTTATGTCATCATAGGCTGCAAATGGGATAATGATTTTTAGTTCTCAAGGTTGAGTGGAGAATAAGTACCGATCCTATTTAAGAGGATCCATCTAAAGTTCTACTCTTGAAGTGATTTGTAACTTATATATTAGTTTATCTATATTTTATTTCCTCTAAGTGATGTGACACAATAACTTAGTCTTTTTCTTTCCCTAAATGGTTTTGTATATTTATTTTACTCCCTGATTTCTCTTTTTTTAGAGGTGAATCTCAATTCAATTATTTAGTATTAGGTTGAACAGGTTACAATAGGGTTGTGTTCTTAGAATGAAGAGTTTTAAAATAATGTACAACTCCATGCCCAATGGATTACTTTGGAAGGCTACTGATTTTGTGCTTAGAAGGAAAGCATCTTGCAAAGGTTGCTAGAATGTTGAAAAAATTTGGTTACCATGGGGAGGTTATGTCTAATTTAGTTCAAGGCTTCAGATCACTCATAATTTCTCAAAGTTTAGTCAATTTAGGGGAAATCAAATGAGTATGAGGTTGAGCCTAGATGAGTTTTAAAACTTAGACATTTTTAAGAGGTTATCAATTATGTAGTAATCTTCTTGACCTCCTTTTCATCCTTCCTAATGAACACATAGTACTCCCAAAGTTCATAGGGTTTGAGCATCAAAAGGACTTAGTCAATTTTTAAGAAGTCTCTCGATGATGGCTTTAAGAGGTGACAAGATTAAATTTGATGGGTTCTCGATGATGTCTTAATGGCTTCCCATTTTATCAGTTACAACAAGAGTCTAGTCTAATCAAATGACACCAAAAGATAATCATTCACTCTGCCAATAGTATTGAGCCCTTTAAAAATGTTTTTTGACACTTATTTAATTTTCATGTAGTTACTCAGTGGATCTCCACATCAACAATGTAGCAGGAAAGTGGGATGCTTCCACATGTCATAATTTTGATGACCAAAAGTCCCAGAACCATCCATACAATTAAAACCCTCTAGGCTAGTAGGTCAATGGGATGATGCCATGTGTTATAATCCCACTAATCCAATATCCCAAATATTTTTATACATCCTAATAATGTGTTAGAGTTGTCAAATTATCAAAAATTGAAAACCAATCAACAATCACCATTTGGACCTATTAGTTCCCAAACTTGGTCTCCTAGGGTATCAAATTATCGGAGCTTTTAGGAGTAGGAAATAACTAGAGGGTGTCATGTGGCAAGCATCCACCCAAGAACTAATCATGAATTCTTAATTTGATAGGTGTTAGACCTTCTCAAATTCTTAAGGTGTTAGTAATGTTAGATTTTGGATCCAACTAGATCCTAACATATAGGCACCTACCATCCCAAGCTCCCCTTAAATTGACATGCATATATTAAAACCAAATTCACTTAACCAATGGAAAACCCTCCAAGATCTAACCTCCTATCAAACCTTAGGGAACCTAAGTGATAATGATAGCCTGCCACAGGAAGGTGGTAGGCCTTGAGAGCACAAGCCATGATTAAGTAATAAGGGAAACATCAAATGAAATAGTCCACATCATTAATTACCAAGCTTAAAATTTATAGTTTGTTTGGCCATCAAAGACTGTCATAAGTAATATTTCTAGAATCAAAATGCAGTGGCTCAAGAATCAAAGGATTGTGAGATGAATGACTCATGAGGATGTTGCAGTTGGCACAGTGTATTAAATTAAACTTGAATTTACAAAATTTAATGCTAATATATCTAATAACATTAATGCATGAATGATACTATCTTGATAAGATCATAACTAATAAATCCTTTAACAAGTAATTTGAACCTTGTCCCCGCTTAGTGTGAGTGCACAAGTATTTTATTAATTTTCAAAAAGACAAGTACATAAGGGTGCCTTTACTCTGTTAACCCTTTTACATTGCAAACATAGATTATATAGATTTTACCCATGATGGTAAAACCAACTAATCCTATAACCAACTATTTATGAGAAAACAACCCGTAAGGTAGTTATAATTAATAAACACAAAACATGAAAACCACCTAAAACTAAAACTAACTTTGTTTTATGGGGGTGTATTTAATAAAAATATGCATGCCTCATTAACAATTATTATTTATTAACCTACCAAAAATCTAACCTAATGTTAAGACTTTGGAATAAGTCCTAACAATAACTACAGTATACAGGATAAATAAGTGTATTAATGATATGCATAGCAAGAAAGTCTCTAGGGAGTGACATTGAAAGCAAAAGCAATAAAATTAGGCAAAAATCTTTCAAGGAAGTAATTCCAAAATATCTATAACTACATTCCTACACATGAAAGATTGAAAATTGAGTTGCAATAGTTGAGTGATTAAATATTGGTTTTTACACAATCAATAAGAGAATGTGTTGAGCTAACAAGTTCAAGCCTAAGGCAATCATCACCATGCCTCAAGGACACAGTTAGAGTCTTGGTTACCTTTGGCTACACCTATTTGATTTACAACAAGATTATGTCTTGATTTTTGATATTTAATTTAATTATCTTAGCTATATTTATGATTGTAATCAATGACTCATGGGCTTTTTATTGACTATAAAAGTCTAAGTATTTCATTGTAAAACGGTCAACATTTATAGGCACAATAATGCTATCAAAATTTTCCCTCTAGATCCCTTTACCACTCGAACCTTGAATTTTAATGATAATTAAGTTAACCTCTCTCTATTGTTTTGCATCCTATGCACAACCCATGGTTATTTTATCTTTGTTTATGGATAATTTTTGTCCCTCTCATTGTTGTCCATTTCTAGCATCTTATGAAGAATTTAGATTTTTTCTTATAGTTCATATTTTATGGACATATAGGTCTATGTAGACACTATCTATGGATCATTTTCAATCCCTCTTAGTACTGTATTATGTCCCATGCCTCCATGTGAATCACTTATGTAATTGAAGTATTCATATCAAAATATGTGTGATATTTTATTATCCTCTAAAATCTATAGTGTGTTCTTTAAATATTTTAGAGTTTCTCTATCTAATCTTTGTGAATCACCATTTTATTTCTTTGCATCCTTTCTCCCTTTTCCCACAATAGATTTTAGATTTATAACTAGTAGTAGATTTATTTTCAACTCTTATAGGCCTGCATGTTAATTATAAATCAGATGCATTTAGATTAGAAGGAATTTGGCCTTCTCTATAGGTTCATCCCATGGATTCCAAGATTCCCACACCTTGGGGATTATCTCATTATCTCACTAAACCACCTTCCAATTTAGCAGGTGCATGGTTTGAATGATAATAATAGTGACAACAAATGTAGAAAAGATAGTTGAGGCATTCTTCAAAATATATGTCATTACCTTGTACACAAAATAGCCCCATTACATTGTGAAATTTGTTTTGGATTAGTCATCTACTATGATTTTGATCTATTTGTACCCACTAAATCCATCCATGAAAGACTTCATGTTCTATAGCTAATTCCAAAAATTCATGTATAAAAGGTATAGGAAATGGATCATTGATACAAGCATCATTCAACACAAGGTAGTCTCCACACACTTTAATTTCCTCTAATTTATTAGGTTGCACTACCATTGGGCTAACCCAATCAACCTTCTCTACTAGATAGATGATGCCTACTTCTTATTTCCTATCTAGTTCAGCCTTTACTTTTAGCTTCATGTTAGGATTTAGTCCATATGGGTGATTTTTTAGAAGGATTGAAAATTACTTTAGTTTAATGTGCATTTCTCCCAATGATGGATCTACACCCTTCACCTCTACAAAATTGGTTGGAAAGACATCTTGATAATCTCCCAACAATTATATTCCTTTAGAACATTCAGTATGACTCCAATAATCTCCTATAGTCACAAGCTTGGGCACAGACTTTGTCCTAATATTCTCAAGATGCTTCTTTAATGGATCTTGATATATCTTATTAGATCCACTAGGAATGGACTCTTGCAGAGTTATATGTCATTGTTATTTAGGGAAGTTCAAATTACTATCACTAGAATCAAATCTAGGTCCTCATGACTATCATTAGACTCCATTAGTTTTTCATCATCTATGATCCTATTGTATGGTTAGATTAAAATTTGCTCCTTTTCTTTTCTTGCCTTGTAATTTTAGATACTCGCATTCAATTCTATAATTGCTTCTTACTATAAATATGAATATGTTGTATTACTCAAGTCTTATTTCCCATGACACAAGAATATTTTCAACTTCTTTAGAGCATTATACACTAGAGGATTTTCTTCCTCAAATACAAAATTATAAATTAAATCTTGTTGTACTTGAGGCAAATTGTTTTTTTCACATTTGCATTCTTAGTGAATTTACTAGGCTATTGGGAGTGCTTCCCAAGTATATATTAAAACATGCACCCAATAATTAGGCTCTAAATTTTATGTATACGACACATATACATAGGTATTCACATGCATCTCAAGGCACTATCTTTCTTGGAAAAATGTACATTAATTCCTAATTGTAAGAGGTAACTAAAAATGAGCTCACAGTAATTCACAGGCCTCATCCTAGGATAATTGTTTAGTTATATGAATTGTCCACCAATTTGTAGTAGTTCCTTTTATCACATAATTTATATCATTCATAATTTGATCTATGTTTGGATGATGTTCAAACCTTAGGATAAATTAATTCAATTTATTAGTTGAAAATTATTGAGGTAGTTGATGTTTCATGGAAAAAAACCATGAGCATTAGGCATACCTCATGATCTCCCATTGACCAATTCAACATGTAAGTATTCGAGTCACCACTAATTGAGAATGTGATATCTCATGGCAAAAATCCTTCATTAATTAGCTTGGTGTAGTCCATATCTATCACACATGCTTTGTATACAAACTCCACTTCTAAACTAGTTGGCAATCACATAGAAGGTGACCTACATTTATCCATTTGAAACTATAAAATTAGTGCCTTTATGATCATAGGCATGTATGTATATTGTTCAATTATTTTTAACTTCTATTGATGTTGCATTTTTGGTTGACAAAATTTATAATTTGTAGCTCCTAGGGAATTAGGATTAGATTTTGTACTCACCTTGAACCAACTATTATCCTAATATGCATACAATGAATTTGGATCCTTAAGTATGATATATGGATTGTGATCTATTTTATTCAAGGGTATAATGATGATTTTATCCCCTTGGTGTATTTCTAATTGATTACACATTGTATTAATGGTCATATGATAGTCATAGGCCCACTTCTTACTAATTAATGTAGGGTAGTGCATTTCATCAGTCTTCATGTCAATAAATTTAAAAACTACTCACAAACTTAGGTCAACCACTTTGATTTTTACATTTTTTAGTCGACCAATAAGATCTACCCTACCATATTCTATGAGGCTTAATGTAACTAGGTTATAGCTGAGTGTTGGTCATCTTATAGGTTCCCATGTAGATCATAAAATCATATATATTTTTATTCTAAAATCAAATATAGTGTTGGGTACCTCATATCCTACTAGCTCATTATCCATGCAAGAATCAACATCTCAAGGCTTCTTTGTTTTAATGAACCAAACTAGCTTATTAATATGTTATTGACCTTACTACACACATTTGAGTAAGTTATGTAAGAGAGTTTTAATATTATATGATATATATTCATTTTTCAAGGTGCCTAGAAGTCTAACAAATTTAGTCAAGGCAACACTACTCCCTCTTAATTCATTATGCATATAATCTACCAGTACATCTATACATTGATGACTACAACATCACCCTCCAACATAGCCTATTATTATATGTTATGAATAAATTAGGTTGTTTGGTACATCAATCCCTTTTATCTTTTAGGGCTAGGATATTTATCAAGTTAAAACTTCTGATACTTTGATCCTAAGGCATTTCTAAAGGAGATAATTCTTGCTCTACATGTTGTTGCCTTATGATTTCTTACATGAATGCATTTTCCTTAGGGTGTAAATTTATCATATTTACATTTCACACAGGTTTCTCTTTCCCCTATTTATTTAAAAGTAGGAAATCTTCAATATTATGTTATCCTACAACTCTATAATAGATTTAACACATCTAAATTTGAGGATTAGTCAAGTAGTTTTGTGCAATGCGGTTATATTCACCACATCAAAAAAACTAAATTAGTTGACAAGTTTATCAGTTATCATTATTTCAACCTCCTTGGTATCAAACACAATACCCTTCTTAGTATCTTATATTTTATTAAAAACCCCAACCCTACTACTGTTACCCATTAAAATCCCCTTACTACTACTATTGAGTATCATATCCACCATAAAATCATTGAGGATATGATGGATCACAATTTGATTGTTGTGGTTGATAAATCATAGTATTTGATGATGACTAGTACTGATATTTTTAAGATGGTGGTATGCATCTTTCCACACCCTGGGGTTGATATTGTGGTAATAAAGACATCCACCCAGGAAATACCTTATGTCACACTAGAAATTTATACCTCCAAGCATAGAATTCCCTACTTCATATTAGGTATTTCTTGAGATATGATTGTGAATATGTTCTTAGTGATGTCTTCTTTTAATTAATATAGATCATGAAAACTCTTCTTGTCATGATTTTTTGACTTAACAAGAAATGCATTATAGTCTCTATGGTTTTTGAATGTTTTATTATAATAGATGAGATTTTGATGTCCCATGTCATACCACTTGACATATGTTGCATGTCATACCACTTGACATATGTCACATAAATTTGTTTTGAGTTTAGGATAATCATTCCTATGATTCCCTTCTTTACCACACTCCATACACCATAGATCCAACTTGGGTTTATTTATTTCATGAAGCTAATCCATATTTCTGAGAAAAAATTCTTTTTTTGTCTCAATTTTAGAGCCAATTGATGGAACATCTCCATAATCTTAAATATGTTCTACCTGAAGTGTAGCTGCTCATGCATCAACCTTAGCTATGAACTGTAACTACATAATGGCAAACCTAATCCTTGATAACAGTCTTTCCAAAAACTAGGAAACCTTATCTTTGTCTTCCAAAATAAAATTGATTTTATTCATTATGTCTAAGAATCTGTAATCATACTCCATACTGATTCTTCGCTTCACTGTTGAATCTCTTTAAGAACCTGAATGGTCTAGCTTTTGCACTTTTTCATCTTGAATTCTAAAATTAATCAATATTTAAATTGTTTAATACTTAGATAATTGACATAAAGTTTATAAATTACCTCTAGATTTTAGTCTATTAGACCTCTAATGAGTTTGCACTTCTTCACATCCTTAGTGATCACTCCCTTAACCTACCATTTCATATCATAAGTTAAAAAATATTATTCTAGGTTAGAGAAAACATCATAGGGTGTGAAAGAAACAAACATTCCTACATTTAATTTCATGTTTGGTGCACATTTTACTATTACTACCATATTTTTTGCATTAGTATTTACAAGTGTCTTAAAACTAGTTGTGAAATAGAACCCAACCTCTTCTAACTTCTTCTTGTTTATTATTTTCTTAGTCTCTACATTAGGTTTACCAAACTTATATGTAAATAATTCAAACCAATATCTTCCTATCCCAACCTATGAACTTTTATTTGTCTTAGTTAATGATAAAATGGGCTCAGGGGATACATACTTACAAGACAAATGATCAACATCTTTAACTTCTTCTATCTGCGATCTTAAACCTACAATGTTCCTATGATGTTACATTACTTCCTTTAAAAAATATCATTTCCCTACTCCAAATAATATCCTTCATTATAACTATGATCTACCACTATATTTTAATTTTTCTACTACTAATCTACTTTCCTCTTTCTCCTCGCTCTATTCCATATCCTTTTTATCCCAATTTCTATCTTCATCTTTCTTGAGCCCTTCCATTATTCAATCTACATAATTTCCCAATCCTCCAATTTATATAATTTATGTAGCCTCTCCCAGGGATCACCTCTCTTCTACATCCTCTATTTTACTCCTATTCCTATTCCTAGTTAAATTTGGGTTATCTTGTTTATTCCACCTTGTTTGTTTTTTGTAATTCTCTTTCTAATCCCATAATTTTATTCTCACTCTGCTTCTCTACATTGTCCATATTTTGGGTTCAAGTTTAATTTATTTTGTTTGGCTCTACACCATTCACTCATACATCACATGCATCCCCACATAACTCATGAAGTGACTACTCCATGTTTGTAGGGGTAGACACCATGGCCTTTTCAATCACTAATGTTTCAATAAGAGTAGGTAGTTGATGGAGAAACTTTCCTTGAGTGACCCTCATAAATAGGTATTACACAACTTAAAAATATATATATCCTTGTACAATAAATTATGTGATGTAACCATTGAGGGTAATATTTTTTTATTGATATATCACATGGGCCCAGTCAGTATCTAAAGCTTACAGGTTGCCTAGTTTTCTTCCATCCAACTATAAATTATATCCTTTTAGGTTGAAAATAGTGGTACTCCAACCTAGATAACATTGTAGATAGTATTTCAGGCAACTCACACCATAAGATTTTATATGTGTGTGTTTGTGTGTGTGTGTGTGTGTGTGTGTGTGTGTGTGTGTGTGTGTGTGTGTGTGTGTGTGTGTGTGTGTGTGTGTGTGTGTGTGTGTGTGTGTGTGTGTGTGTGTGTGTGTGTGTGTGCAATTAAATAACTTATTTCATAGATTTCCTATTCTTTTTGCTTCTTCCACATATTTGTATATTCTTTCATATAACCATCTCTCTACATATCTCTTCCTTGATAGCCATCACAACATGTTTTAACAATCCATGCTCACTGTACCATTGTTAGCATATGTTCCTAGAAAACCCATCAAAACATTGGGCTTATTTTTCGACAAACTCACACTCTTATATGCTTACCTTCATATTTTCCAATTTTTGCCACACTAAGTTTTTCATTTTTTTCGGGTTGGTTTTCACGTGTTTATTTAATTTCCAAAATTTTAATTTTTTCCTCAAATTATTTTATTTATTTATTTTAAATTTTAAGGATTGTTTGAGTCCCATATGATTGCCTACAAATTGGGAGTATTTATCCTAAAAAATTATGGACCAAAACAAATCTCACCTATGCATATTCTTCTTATTTCTTTTATTTGAGATAATCAGCTCCATACACTCCAAAAATATTTCAAAATAGAATTATTTGATGAATCAATGAATCCAAAAAATTTACTCTATTCAAAAAGTTCATAAGGCCATATAGATCCAAGTATGGTTCAACCAAGGTATTATAAGATACCACTATCCACATATATGTTAAATTATAGTTGAGGTACTTGAGATAACATTATAAATGGAGAAAATTCATATAGAAAACTCTCTTTTTCCATTGGATCATGATTTCCTTTTATAGTTTCTTCTTCTTAGATAATAAATAAATTTTTCCCACTAAAAGATTCATCATAAACTAGAAGAGATTCATAGAATAAAATTTCATAGATCATTTATACCTCTTTTAAATCTATTTCACATGGAGATTCATCATAAATATATGTAGATGAAACTAAAAAAAATTAAAAATAGGCATCTTCACATAACTATAAAAGATGCCTTCATACCATTCATCACAAGCCTCTTCTAAATCCAACCCTATACTTATTTATTTGTTATATTATTTTTCATCTAAATGTTTGGTAAAGTTATCAAACACATTTAAAATTATTTTTTACTCTTCTTTCCTAACCTTTTTTAGATGTGATTTGTTCCCTTTTTCAACATTTTTCTTACGCTAGGATTTTTCTAGTCAATTTTCATAGATTATTTATCTTCAAATACTTTGTTAAAAATGATGAGAAAATAATAATTGGAAAGCATATTAAATATAATTTGAACACATTATTCTACCTTTTATATCTTAAATTTTATTTAATACCACTTATTGTGTTCCAAATAATAACAAAGAATAAAACTTCAAAATATAGATTAAAAACACTAATAAATAAAAAATTGGGAGCACAAACTTGCCCAAGTGTATAGTACACCTACAAATATGATTGTAAAAAAATAATTATCACATAATGGTAGTTATATCTTTTATTAATTTGATATTATTTAAATAAATTACATTCTTTAGGGTTTACCGTGTTGTATTTGACCATTGTGAACCCTAATTAATTCATGGCCAAACCATGGGTCAACCCTTCATTAACTTTAAGCACCAAAACTATAATATAATAAAAATAATGTTAAATTGAACACATAAAAATATGTTTTGATTAGGTACAACAAATTTTATTTCATCTAATTAAATTTTCTTTATATATTTTTTTGGATTACACACAAAAATTAATTCAAACTATAAACATGTCTGACAGGGTTGATATGGGTTTCACATCAAATAAAATTTATAATTTATATTTATTGTATACTTATTGAGTTTTAATTTGGTTGTAAAATAAATATTAAAATATTTTTAAATCTATGAAAGATTATTTTGGGATATTTATAAGATAAATGAAGAATAGGCCCAATTATTCAGGAGCATCAAACATGAAGACACCATTTTTGAGTTATTGTTAGTAAAGGTTAAATTTGGTCAAATTTTTGATTTAAATGTGATTTAGGGACATTATAAGGTCCATTTTTCCCTTTTTAGTCCTTTTGATTCATATGGTTGTGTTATATAGGTTTTAGGAGTTTTCCCTCAAAAACTGGGAACTTGAAAATTTAAATGTTTGAAAAGAGCCTAAAAGAGCATGAGCATAGTTTGAAATGGTTAGGTGAGATAAGTTGTGTTAAAATTTCCCATAATTCATGTAAAATTTGTTTTAATACATTTTATTTCAAATTCATAAAGGTGATGACTCTTAAGAATCATGTTTAGGCATGTTGTTACTAACCTCACATTGGATGTAAGAAAATAAGTTATATAACCACCCAAACAAACATTGAATTAGGGTGGATTGGAAGTTGTAGGATTTTAATGTGTAGAGGATAGGGAGATATAGATATATATATGGAGGATAAAGTATCCATTAATTAAAAATAGGGAACAAGCAAAAAAATATGGTGTAAACCTCTCAAAAGGTGGCAGAGTCCATAGAGTCCATTCATGGGCTGTGATGTAATAAGTGTTGATCCAAATTAATAAAGGAAAATTTGTTATTGTTGTGTATTTAATCTAATATGAGGTATTTTTATGTTCATATTCTTTTATTATTTTAATAAGCCTTTAAGACCACAAATATAACTATATTTATAAGTATTACAGGACATATATATGAATGCAGGGTGTCAATCATGAGAGAAAGGGGTTTATTTGTATTTTAAGATTGTTAATGAAAGATTAAAATATTGGATACTAATCCTAAATATAAAATTGAACCATGTAACCCCTTATTTTGTCACTTTTGGCATCCTAGAGTGAGAATCAATGAGAACAACTCAGTCTTTAGAATTTTATGCTATGCATGTATGAGTTGGTAGAGTTAATAAGCAAGGTTTGTTAGTTTGTATTAAGAGTTTAAAAGTCTTTAAAAATGTGTGAATATTATCATGTAATATATATAGGTCTTTCTTATGACCAAAACTAATTATTAAAGTTCAACAATAGCTTGAAATAATAAATGATGACAACTCTGACTGTACCCGATCCTAGGTTAACGGTCATGTTGGAAAGTGAAGTAAGACCTATTTATTGTCATTAAAAATTATTATATTGAGTGTATGGTTTTGAAATTTGGTATCACTATTAAAATAATTTGTGAGGCTCTTGGAATAATTTTGGGAGTCTTAAAATTGAACTAATGATCCATGTTGTTATCACAGGCATGTAGGTTGTCTTATTGTGCATAGTCAAAGTAGTGAGGAAAGACTTTTCCTATCTAAATGTGAATAATATTGACTATAATAGTTTATAGTTATGGTTAAAGTTATAAGGAAGTTAGCGGGAGTTTTTAAAACCTTTATAAGAGTCTTGAAACTCATTGGTATATAAACCCTGTGACACGGTCCTAGATAGGACTAAAAACCCCTATGTTTTGGTGGTTAGAAGTGTTGATAAGGGGATATAAGATTCATAACCTATTTTATAAGGTGTGTGATGTGAAAAAATACCTTGGGAAGGTATTTTATCCTTTTGAAACACCTTATAATTCAAGAAAGTGAATTCTTTAGCCTCTCGCCTTGTGTAGAAGACTAACTAGGGTTTCTAAAGAAAAACCCTCATATTTTGCGTTCTAACCATATGAATTTCATGAAACTTGGTAAAATTAATTTTTTTGTTATTTAATTGAGGATTCCAGTGGTTTGGGTGATGTAAATTACGGATTATATGGCTATGTCAATAATTGAGGGTTAAAAGGGCCTAATGGGACAAAAGATTGTGAAGGGAAGGACATCTAAAAGAAGAATTGAATGACAAAATTTTGTGGAAGCCTATAAAGAGATATAAGGTGGTATTAAATGATGTTATATCTATAGGAGAGTTCTTACATTACTCAAACCAAGAGGAAATGTGAAAAAAGGTTACAAGCCTAGGGTTGTCATTATGAGATTTGTGTGCGAAAGTGAGTATTAGGGTGTCATTGAGTATTTGAAAGGGGTTGAGATAAAAATTTTAATTTAAATATACAACATCAATGATAATATATTTTCTTAAAGAGACCTAATGTAAGTTTTAGTGTATCTAGGCAAGAGAAGGTTGTCTAGTGAAACTAGTAAGGAAGGAAAATGAAAACCAAAAGGAAGAATGAATGGGATGCATTGAAGGGAGTGAGATAATTATTGAATAACATGATGAAAATTATATATTAATCTATGGTACTTAGAAATAGGAATATATAAATGGAGGATATGAAGCTTTGTGATCAAGAGAAAGACTAAGTTGAACATTGATGAATCAAGACAAGGCATAGTATTTTATGGAGATCAATCAAGCTCAAAACTAAAACATGAGGATTTTGAGACTTATTACATATACCTATACATCATTTGGTATTAGAGTAAGGTAATACTTTAGTTTGAATTTATTTTGAGTTGTTCAAACTTGTTGATTTGAGATGAACACATGTTATGAGGAATATGTTTGAGGTTACCCTTGTAAGGTATTGTGGGAGAAGTATGGTATAGGTATGATATATTGATATTAGTAAAGGTTAATTGAATAATTGGGAAGAGAGGAAACAAAATCCCCAAATTCCAATGAGAAGGACTAAATGCTAGTCAAGAAAAGACTAGAGAAGGTAGAGAGAAAAGAGAGCATTGGAGCTCACATGAGAAAGAGCAGAGGAAAGACTCCAAGAGAGAGTTAATAAAGATAAGTATATGCCTTATATAGAGGAATAAATAAATATAAAATATCCAATAGAGTTATTTAAGAGGCAAGATTGATAAACTTTCTAGTGATTGGTCTAGGTAGGCCTAAATAGCAAAGAAGAAGTGATAAGTTGGATGTAGTGAAAGAAGTGGAAGATATGAGAAAAGAGATAAGGTAGATTATTGACAAGGTAGATCTCATGGTGAATCTCTTTAAAGGATAAGGAAACCAATGGCTTGGATGTAGTGTGAGGAAAAGGGTGAAGTGGCCACTAGAGTCACTTGTGAAAGAGAGAAGGCACAAGATGAGTGTCTTAAGAGATGAGAAGGAGAAAGAGAGGAAAACCCATAGAGGCATGAGGAATGAGATGTTGCCAAGAGATAATAATGAAAATATATTGAGAAGAGATTTCTCATTTATTAGAATATGAAGGAGATACAATTGACAAGAGGAACACTTGAGAGAGAAGATAAGAAGAAAAGGTGGAGTAGAGTGTCTATGTAAAATACATTCAAGGAGACTATATGGTCTCTTATTTTATATGCTAACATTGAATTTAAGTTTGTGTATGTAGGTATGAAGAAAGTTTTGGTGAAGGCCAAGAATAAGGCCTTAAATTTGGTAAAGGATGGGCCAAGAAAATCACCCATCAAGTAAAAAAATGATGACAAAGAAATAAAACCTATTGTATAAGACAAAGTGATGAAGATTTAAGGAATTCAACATGTTAAAGATGAAGTAGAAGAGGAATAATATGATGCCTTTCCAAGTGTAGTAGATAAAACAAAAGAGATAGTTCACCAAAAATCCATAAAGACAAGCCATGAAGATAAAAATGAAGAAATGACCTTGCAACAGTCATATTTAGAGGTATATATGTTTTTAAGCATTGATTTCGATTATATATATGAAGAAGGAGAGGATAATATGAAAAATGGTAGAAAGAAGGATAAGGTATAGCCCTCAAGGAGAGAACAAGGGCATGGATATGTTTGGCCTAAATGGCTCAAGAAATTAGGTGGTGATAAGGAAGAGGTAAACCTCAAGCAAGAGGTCAACCAAGATAAGAACGTAGGTAGAAAATAAGAATAAATATAAAATAAAAAGACAAAGTACATCTAGTTGGCATGATAGGCTACCAAGGCATGAAGCATGAAGGAGATGAAATGAGAACTAAGTGGAAATATAATATAATAAAAGGCTGAAAATGGGTTTCAAAGATCATGAAAATGGTACAAGATTATCATATTGTAGGTGTATTCTAAGAAAGCATGAATATTGAGGAAGAGTACAAGCCTAAAAAGCAAACAAGAGAGGTAGTGCAAGCAAACCAAGTCAAAGATATGAAGGTAAAAATATGTAAGTAAGAAGATGAGTACAAATAAGATAAGTTTTTTCAATATTTGATTTCAAATGTTATTTATGATGATTCATTTGAAGTTAATTAAAACAATGGTGGCATTTTGTATATATACACACTATTATGGAAGAATGAGTTTTTAGAAAGGCAAGGTGAGGATGAATAACCTCAAGGAGGGATTAAAAAACATGGTATGTAGTAGAATGAAGTTGGTTTGAATCTCATGAATGAGAGAGTCCAAAGACAAGTGGTGAGTCAAAGTACAAAAGAAAAGGAAGAACAAAGTGCACCAATATTTGATGAAGATCGTGAAGAGGTGGATGATTTCAAATTGCAATAATAAATAGAGATGTTAGAAGATATATTCAATCCATCCAAGGGGATTAAATAAGTTTAAGTATAGCAATAAAATATCATTTATTAGCTCAAAGAAGAAATAGGTAAGGAGCATCATAGAGAAGCACAATAAGTTATGAAAACAAAGCCACAAGCAAACAAGATAAATAAGAAAAGGGAGTATGATAAAGTAAACAAGGTGAGCTATTCAATTGGTCAAACTAAAGATGAGTTGATATGCATGGACATAAAAATTCAAGGTGTAAAACAACATTGTACTATGTTGAGAATGAGTGGGACAAGAAGTTGCTCTTACAAGATGAGAAAGTGATAGAAAGAGACATCAAGTAGTGAATGAATGTGAAGAAGAGGCATCAAAAGAGAGTAAAATTGAGCAAATGATAGATATTTACATGCATATGAGGCCATTAGATTAAGGTAACATCATTTCCAAACAACCAAGAACCCTAAAAAGGCAAGAATCAAGTGAGATTCATGAAGAAGCAAGCCATAAAACAAGCATGTGAAAGAATAATAAGAACCATTGAATAGAGATGGAATATGATGAAGACCCAAGTGCCTTATAAAATATGGAATATGAAGCAAACAAAGATCTACAATAGTTGGAACACCTTATAGAGGTAGAGGATGTATTGATATAGAAACTATACAAAGACAAAAAGAATAAGTGCAAGAGCCTAGCAAAGAGAAAAGAGAAATAAAGGAGGAACAATATTCAAATGAACATGGAAGACCCTCAAATGTTGAATTAGAAGGAAAGAAATAAAGTTGGTGTCACTAGTTTTTCTCCCTCCTAGGAAGTATGATGCATGAGCCTCAAGCATGAATACACCATTTTTGCTTTATTGTTAGTAGAGGTCAAATTTGGTCAAATTTTGGATGTAATTGTTCGTTTGTGTCTTTTTAATCATTTTTATTCATAGGGGTGTGTTATATATGTTTTAGGAGTTTTCCCTCCAAAATTATGAATTTGAAAATTCAAATGTTTGAAAAGAGCCTAGAAGAGCATGAACATAGTTTGAAATGGTTAGGTGAGAGTAGTGTTAAAATTTCCCATAATTCATGTAAAAGGGGGTTTAAGACATGTTATGTTGAATTCATAAAGGTTATGACTCTTAATAATCATGTTTAAGCATGCTAATATTAACCTCATGTTGGATGCAAGCAAATAAGTTATGTAACCACCCAAACTAATGTTGAATTGGGGTGGATTGGAAGTTGTAGGAATTGGATGGAATAGAGGATAGGGAGAGAGAGAGGTAGGATAAAATATCCAAGAATGAGAAACATGGAGAAATAAAAAAAGATGGTGTAAACCTCTCAAAAGGTGGCAAAGTCCATATAATCCATTCATGGACTATGATGTAATAAGTGTTGATCAAAATTAATAAAGGAAAGGTTGTTGTTGTTTATTTATTCTCATATGAGGTATTGTTATGTTATTATTTTGGTATTGTTTGAATAATCCTTTAATACCACACATATATCTATATTTATAAGTATTACAAGACAAAGATATGAATGTAGGGTGTCAGTCATGAGAGAAAGGAGTTTAGTTGTATTTGAAGATTGTTAACACAAGAGTAAAGATTGGATACTAACCTTGAATATAAAATTGAACAATTCAACCCCTTATTTTTTCATTTATGGAATCATATAGTGAGAATAAATGGGAAAAACTTAGTCTTTAGAATTTTATGATTTGCATGTTTGAGTTGGTAGAGTTACTAAACAAGGTTTATTAGTTTGTCTCAAGAGGTTCAAAGTCTTGAACAAGGTGTGAATATTATCATGCAATCTATAGAGGTATTTTTTATGACCAAAACTAAGGTGTAAAGTTAAATAATATCTTGAAATCATAAATGATGACAAATCTACCTGTACCTTGTCTTGGGTTAACAATCATGTTGGAAAGTGAAGTAAGACCTATTTCTTGTCCTTAAAAAGTATGCTATTGAGTGTATGGTTTTTAAATACGTTATCACTAGTAAAATAATTTGTGATGATATTTTAATAATTATGGGAGTCTTGAAATTAAAATAATGATCTAAGTTGTTATCACATGCCTGTAGGGTGTCTTGTTGTGCATATTCAAAATAGTGAGGAAAAGCTTTTCTTGTCTAAATGTGAAAACTATTGAATATAATGGTTTATAAGTATGGTTATAGGTGGAATTAAGGTATTGGTATTTTATAAAACCTTTATAATAGTTTTGAAACTCATTGGTATACAAACCCTATGACATAGTCCTAAATAAGACTCAAAAATCCTGTGTTTTGGTGGTTAGAACCGTTGATAAGGAGATATAAGATTTATCACCTATTTTAGAAGGTGTGTGATGTGAAAAAATATATTTATAAGGTATTTTATCATTTTAAAATAACTTAGACCTTAATAATGTGAATTCTTTAGCCTCTCAGCCTATGTAGAAGACTAACTAGGGTTTCTAAAGAAAAACCCTCATATTTGGAGTTCTAACCATAGGATTTGCATGAAACTTGGTAATATTAATTATTTCATTATTTGATGAAGGATTAAAGTGGTTTAGGTGATGTATAGTATGGATTATTATAGATTTTATGACTGTGTCAAGAATTGAGGGCTAACAGGGCCTAATTGGATAGAGGCTTGTGAAAGGAAGGACATCTACAAGGAGAATTGAGTGGTGAAATTTGATGGAGCCCTATAAGGAGATAAATAGTGGTAATAAATGATGTTATATCTATACTAGAGTTACTATATTACTCAAACCAAGATGAAATGTGAAAAAAAGGCTACAAGCATAGGGTTGTCATTATGAGATTTGTGTGTGGAAGTGAGTGTTAGGGTGTGATTGAGTATTTGAAAGGGGTTGAGATAAATGTTTTAAGATAATTATAATACATACATGAAAATATATTTTCTTAAAGAGACCTAATGTAATTTTTAATGTATCTAGGCAAGAGAAGGTTGTCTAGTGAGACTAATAAGGAAGGGAAGTAAGAACCAAAAGGAAGAATGAATGGGATGCATTAAAGGGAGTGAGATAATGATTTAATAATATGAATATTTTGATATAATACTAAATATTTATTAGAAATATAAATATATAAATGGAGGATATGAATCATAGTGATCAAGAGAAAGACTAAGTTGAACATTAATGAATCAAGATAAGGCATAGTATTTTATGGAGATAAGTAACGTTCAAAACTAGAACATGAGGAGTTTGAGACTTCTTCCATATACCTATGCATCATCCTATTAAGTCATAAATAACTATAATTCCATTTATCATAGCTTATGTCATGAAAAATATTCCATTAGAAAATTGAGCTTTCATAAAATATATTATATCAAGTTTTTTTGTTCTAGTTTCTATCCCTTTTCAAGTTTCATAAAATATATTATTTCAGATTGTTTTGTTTTATTTCAGACTTAACCTATTTTAGGATTTCAAGATACTAGACTTACCCTATTTTATGATTTTAGGATATGAGACTTAGCCTATTTTAGGATTTCAAGATGCTAGACTTAGCCATAATGCATATGTTTTAAAAGACTTATGGTGCATAATTATAGTGCCTACACTATATTAGCATCAGAATTTGATAAGTACTATTGTTTTACATTTATTTAAATATAAATAATTGGTTTTAATTACTATTTTTATCATATATAAACATAATAAATTCAGTATATACTTATCTAAGTTTTGTAGTTAATTGGTTTGCTATAGAGATAGTTTTTCATCCTTGTGCCCTAGGCTATCATTATCCCTTTAACCTAGATTCCCAAATCTAAATTTTAGGGTTAAAAAAAATATAAGAGTAGTTTTTAGAAAATTTATTCATCAAAATCACTAAAAATATGTCATATGTAAAAATTGCTAAGATCAAACAAGGAACCAATGAACCTATCAATGAATATGTCTTGAGGTATAAAATGATGTTAGACAAAATGATAAATCCAATCGTAGATAAAGAGTTGTAGGACATATTTAAGCAAATTTTTATTGCCCCATTACATAAGTCTATTGTTTTTAACAAGTTTAAATATTTTGATGACTTAATCCATATTATATGACATCAAAAAATGAAACTTATTTCCTTGAACAAGATTAAGTGTGTATCAAACACACTGAGTACATCCTCTACCAAGTTTCATATCAAACCAAGCTATAAGGTCAAACCTACAAAACCTAAAAATAAAATACCACAATGGTTAATTTAGTGTTAGAATAACCTAATCACCTCATCTTATCCAATACACTAAAGAGACAATTTACATGATTACTTGAGTCTCTACCTTTTCTTCTTAATAAGCTTGTGGAATGTCATCTCATATCTCTCCCTCCTCATATATATATATATATATATATATATATATATATATATATATATATATGACTTGACCTATACCAGAATAATATGATGCTAAAACATATTATGTAAATCACCAAGGCCTTAGGCATTCTAAAAATAGATGTTATACATTAAAACACAAGATACAAGACTTTATTTTTTACCAACATATCACCTTTGATGATCCTCCCATGGATTATGGTTCACAACCTGGTGACCATCAAAACTAGAAGATATTTAATAAACCATTTCAAGATAATTCTAATAAAGACCTAGAAGATCAAATGGAATATCATTCACATCCTTCTCCATCACATTATGGGCAACCATTAGATGGTATTATTGGTAAAACACCTCTTATGGTTCGAAGACCCTTTATTTCCTTTGATGATATTGAAATTATATATGATGACTCAGATCTTCACTCATTATTTATTCAAGCATACCTTGACCATCATATATACATATCATTATTATTTATAATGGTGCTAGTGAGAATGTATGTACCATGATATTACTTAAACATTTGGGATATACACAATGATTTATATCATTAGACCAAAATAGTCATAACATTTGATGGGAGATCATAACACATTATTGGTGAGATTAACTTACCTTTACAGTTTGGTCTAGCACATGTCCCTACTACCATTTCATTGATATCATACATGTGAGTTTTTGATATGTTAGTGGGAGGACCTTGGACACATAAACACTATGCACTACCTTCCATGATACATTTATGTATCAAATACATTCATACCAATAGGGTACTCAAATTTTTCATAATTAAATATGGACATCCACTTGAAGAAGAAAAGTTTTGATGCAGGAGCATCAAGCCAAAAATTGTCATTTTTGGTGTTTTGATAATAATTGATCAAGCTTGTTAATTTTGGAGTGTCTAAGTGTTTTAAGGACCTTTTAAGTTCAATTTTTGGTCTTATAATCTATTTGAGTCCCTTAGGGTGTGTTAAGTGATTTCTAGATGCTATCCCTCCAAAATAGGGATTTGAAAATTCAAATAATGTATTAGAGTCTAAGAGGGACATTTTAATGTGTTTTAAAGAGTTAGGATGAAAATTTGGTTTTATGGGTCAATATAAGTTATATATGTCAAATTTATAATGTGGATACTATGTTTTGTATTGCCACGTTCACCCATATGTTGGGTTATTGTGTAAGCATGTAGTTATGTAAGGAAGTTATTGTAACTACTAAAAGTTCTATGTTGAAAATGAAAAACAAGAGTCTTTTTGGAAGAGATATGGTGTAGGAAAGGAGAGGGAGAGATATTGGAGAAGCTATAAGAAGTATAACAGTATGGATCCATGAAAAAGTTGGTATACCTCTCAAGGAGGATTGCCAAGTCCTCTCATGGACAAAATTTTGTAATGAAGATTGATAATATGAATAAAAGAGAATTTTTTGTTGTTTTTGATTGAATCCCTTGAGGTATTAATGTACTCTTGTATTTTATTTTAAATTAATAATTCCTTTTATTTATAGGTATAGACTTTTTGGTAGACATTATAGGTCATAACTTTGAAAAGATGTTGACAATCTCATTGTGAAGTGGATCTCTTATTTTTAGAAAAGGTGAATATATAGAGAGATATTGATCATAAACTTGGGTATATAATTGGCCCATAAAACCTTTATATATTATGGGTGACATTTGATTGTGTATGAATATTGAAAAACAATTCAGTATGGAGAAGGTTGGTATACTATTTATTGATTGGCAAAGTTGCTAAATGAAGGTTGGTAACTAGACACTAAAGTATTAAATAACAATGAGGAATGTGTAATGAATTTTTTTATCTTTTTATTGAATATTTAAGATTATTTGATATTATCCTAATGAATAATGTGTAAAATATCTTTGAACTCTCAGACCAATTGATACATTATACCCTATTTCCTACATATGAATCTTCTAAAGTGTGGTAAGTTGATATTTAGGTAATGATGCTTATGTTAAGACTGTATATGATGTTTCTTAAGTGATGATCATATAAATTAAATATTTTTTTAAATCTAATACTTGGGTCTTGATGATCAAACATTGAACAAATGATAATATACAGTCTTAAGAAGGAAACCCTATGCATACCGTTCATACCCTATCTGTAGGGTATTAAGGGAAAATGACAATATATATATAAGAATAGAGGAAGAGATTGGATTTTGGTATGATTTTTTAATGACAAGGTTTTTTACTACTTATGTAAATTTATCTTAACCTTATGAAGGTATACAGCCCTTTAAGAAACTTGCATAAATCATATCAAACCTCTTTGCCATTTCAAGAACGTTGAAAGATTACATGTTTTGTAAGAAGAGAATGATTAAGGAAGGAATATGAATTATCCTTGAATTATGGAGTGTGGATAAACACAAAAAAATGATTTAAACTAGTTAACTAACCTACATGGACACTTAGAATACAATGACAATATGATAGACCTTGTATATTATAGGAAACCCCTGTTATGCACTGTCACCTAGAAAGTATAGACATATTTGTCATATAGTAAGTGATTTCATGTTTGGGATGACATTTTTGTGTTTTTAAAAAGGCTTACTACTATATTGAGTGATATACAACCTATAAAATGGATATTGAGATTCATGAAGGCTTAAACCTTGATGTATACAGTTTAACAATGTGTACAATCAACTAAGGTAATTGATGTTTAACATGGTAAAGGATAAATTAATGACTCCTACCTACTGGAAGAGGTTAAAAATGTCAAATCAGACCCAAAAAAATTACTTTGTCATTTTTAAACCTTACATGAGTCAAGAAAGGGAATTTTGAATGGCCTCGACCTTGTGTAGACAAGTGTAACCCTAAAATTAGGGTTTGGTAAATTTAAATAGATTTCATCATTTAAAAATTATAATTTTTTTTAATATTTAATTTTTACAAGTTACATAATTTATTAAATTGTTTTGTGATTTTTAATGTATAGAAAAGTATGATTTTGAGTACTATAGTTTTGGAATAGGCCTAATTGGGCCTAAAAAGAAGGGTATGTTGTAAAGGAAGTGGTAAAAGGAAAGGGAGTTTGAGGATGAATATTTAAAAAATATTCATGAACTATAAATGAAGTTTATAAATTTGATTACACATTGGTATTAAAGCCTATGTTGGTGAATTAAAGAGAAATTACCCTATGTAGGCTATTAGACTTGTGAGAAGCAAGTAAGGTTTATATGTTGAATAGAAAGGTCAAATGAGTTACAGGGGTCAAAGGATATTTTTTTAGATGAGTTATGACAAATGGATATATATCATGTAAAATTACTCAGCTCATGTAACCTATACCAAGATTTGACACTTGAAGTGGGAATGTCCTAGTAAAAGTTAGTGAAAACTAAGGAAAGTGCAAGGGATAGTTTGTAAGTAAGGTGACAGAACCATAATGTGATTGTCAAGTGAAATATTTCATGATATAAAAACCAAATTAATGAGTATATAATATTAAGGATAAAATCAATCCTAAAGAGTATATAAGAGAGGAAACTATTGCCAAACAAGGACAATCATGATCATGAGCATGTGACCAGTTGGATTTCAAAGTAGATTATGATGCTAGAGAGGACTTCTCCCTAATGCCTCTGCATCAAGTTTAGTCCCAAATAAATAATTTTAAAACCTATTAAGTTTAATCATATGCTAAATATTAGATGATACACCTTTGTACTAAAGACATATAGTGGATTCCACAGAATCCTCATCTACTACTATAAATCATACCAAGCTACATAGAATAATTGAACATGTTCCAATTATTGATACTAAAAACAAACCAAAAATCACACAAAAATGGGTTACATGAACCAATACTTATTATACTATTTATTCATAACCACATACTCCTATGAGACATACACAATGTATTATTGTCTCTCCAGTTCCAGATATGACACATATACATGTTCCTTGGTAGTATCACCAATATGATTCACCCATATTCATAGTATATAGCACCTTATTATCATCCGTTAGATGGGGTAATAAAATATATCTTTATAAATATTTCAAAAATATAAAAAATAAAATATTCATGAAAACACAAAAACATTCAAATAACCTAGAAAAAATAAAAATATTCAACATTCCCATCTTTACTAGCCCCTTGGCACTTATATTGTTTGCTTCATGTTAGTAGATATCATATAATTTATATATGCATATATGTTTCAATCATCATTGAGTGTGATATAGGTATACCAAAGACACATGAAATTCCACAAATAAATGTTATACCTCTCCTCTACCCATGCCATATAGTAAATTGGAGGCATTTGTTTCTTTGATCATGATTGATATAGGTTAAATATCCTTTATGATATTTTATACATTATTTTATTTGATATTATATACTAATGCTTACGTATGTCTATAACCATTCTCATATTTTTCACAATGTACTTGATATTCTAAGTTACATGACATTTTTTCTAACACATATATGCATGAACTAGGATGATATGTTGGTTTATTATACTTCATTTATTCACATTATCACTTGATTGAGTATACTTAATTTCATGTTATTGTCTTACTTATGGAACATTTGAATATGTTCCTTACTTATTTGCCTTTGTGCCATTGTATGTTCCTTGAAAATTTGAATATGTCATTTTATGTTGATTCGACATTTAAATATGTCATTCTATGTTGATTGGAAATTTGAATATGTCATTTCCTTTCAATTATGTGGAATTTGAACATGCCCCTTATATGAGGTATATTTTGACCATTATTTTGCATTACAGTGATTGATCTTGTGTGTGTTCTTGATTTTTTATTGAGCTTGTACTATTACCTTATATATATATATATATATATATATATATAGTCATGATATATATCATGCATCTTAGGGATCAATGTGATCATGTATTATACACTTCATAGATATATCTACTTAGACATGTTAATACTATATGATACATGATTCATACATAACTTATATAGTTAGCTTATCCTTTTGAGGTAAGGTGCCTACCAAATTATATTTCTCTCACCTCAAAATGGGGGCATATTAGTGGGGGCATGCCATAAAAACATGACCTCCACATTTACACAGTTTCTAGATTTTAGTGGGGGTATGTTATAAATACATGACCTTCACACTTACTAAGTTCTCCATATATCTATATTTTAGTGGGGGAATGTCACAAAGACATAACCTCCACACTTGCATAATCTCTAGTATAGTCACAAGATTTAGATATACACTTAGGTTAGAATCATATACATTGCACCCATTTTTGTTATATTTGGGATAGATATTTTAAATTTTTGGCACATATATTATACATAGTTATAGATCAGAGGTACATTTTGAAATTTACTTTAGCTTGAGACACATTATAGGTGTATATGTCATGTTAGTGCACCAAAAATTACAAAATTTGATAATTATATCTCTGCATTTCTATCACTAAGAAGCACCATTTTATACCAAGATATATTATTATTGAATCTTTTTTATCTAAAATAGTTGGTTATTTTTATATTTTGAATTGATTGAATCATTTAAACTCACTATATTTAGGTTGGGTTGATTAAATCAACCACACTCATCAGATTTATAAGATGAGTTGATTAAATCACTCACACTCACTAGATTATATATTCACAATTGAGTTGCATGATTGAGATTTAGTGATCTCAATGGTTGCATTATAACTCATCCCTATACCATATTATGGAATAACACCTTCAAATCTCCCTCTTAAAATCTCCATGGTTTAGGTCTAAACCTCTCTTAGCTCTAATGCTTCATAAAGAAGCACATTTACAAATAAAAATACAAAGGGGGTAACATGGTTGCATTGACACATAGGTATACTCCTTCCTTGCTCTCTTTCCTTTAAATCATTTTAATTATTTCAAATTTTAAATCATATGCACTAATATATATTGTAACATGTTCTTGGTTGTAGGTCATACACTAACAAAAAATTCAAATTGGGTTCAAGCAAAGGAAATGTGTGTTTTACACACCAAAGTGCACATTTATCTCCTTTAACCTAGTAATTTCATCATTATATATCATTATATTAAAGGGGGATTTATATACTAAAACTAAATATTTATAACATCTCAATCTTTTATATTTGACAAATACTAATCAGGGCTCTACCCTTCAGTTCTAGACCTTCTTGTTGTTGAAAGGCCCACATTCACCATCTCACTATGCCTAAATGCTTATATTATAGTCCAACCCATATCATTATGATGACCAAACATCCTATACACTATAGAAAACTCAAAACTTGATATATATATCCTTCACTATTAGTTACAAATCCATACCTATTTTCTAAATTTTTAGACACTATCGACCACATAGGGACACTAACATCGATGCTAGTGTATAGATCATTATCTAGTGTCCACTCACCTAAATTCATCTAAATTCAAAATTGTTTATAACCTATGGTTTGACATATTTATCTTATTGAACCCTACCATGATAGATTTTCAGAAGGTGTGGTATAAATATAAGTCTGAGCCTTTTCATTGTTCATCTAGAAAATACCAAAAAATAACCTACCAAGACTCATTCAATCAATCATACAACTGAGTTATTTTTATTTAACATTCTAAATATTTATTTATCATTCATAGGAGTATTCATAAAAAATATCTGAAGCATTCAAATAATGTCCCATGAGTGGTATTTGTCAAGTTATAAGCTAGATCATTGCATGCATATACATATAACATAATACACCTTTGTTCACACACACTCCCACACATACAAGAGAACTACATAAGTATAAGGCCCTCTTTGGTATTGGCTATGTAGGAAACACTCATTGACATAAGGGTATTTGAGGTTAGCTTGACACTGTGAGCCCATTAACTCATTTTTGACAAACACATCCCAAGGATGAAGAATGTTGAAGAGCTAAGGTTTGATCCATAAGTAGATATATACAACCCATGTTATGGATCTAAATACATCATTAAATTTTTTATATAAACCCCATTATAGTGAATTTTTTTACATCACAATCAAGTGCATATTTTTTACTAGATAATAACATCACAAAATGAACAATAACATCAAAGGTGGTGTATACAGTTCCACAAACATCATTTTTAGAATCTTAAAAATATCTCATAATTTTGATTCTACATACTGCTACCTATGTGAAAATTAGATTCACTGATGCATTATAAATCAAGATAAGTACCATTTCTCCTTGGCATTGCAATCAATAAAACATCCTTCAAATTTAGTACTTTATCTTAGTATTTTAATTCAAAATATTCATTTATCTAATTTTTTTAATTTATTGGTATACTATAGAATAAATTGATTCATCCTTGTGTATATGTTATTTTATCCATTTAACCCTTAACAAAAACATATTAAAAAAAAAGGGTTAAAGAAATAGTAATAAGAAATCGTTCCATTTTTTTTCAATTCAATAATTTTTTATGAAAAAATTAAATAAGATTTATGTAAATTAAAATTGAGTTTGTTTACTCTTTATATAATATTTCAATCCTATCTCAAATCAATATGATCTCATATTTAAGACATACTAATCATAATATCACCACTTCATACAGTTATTATCATATATCTCAAATGAATCTTGAAACAAAGTTGGCATCATATTTTTTATACAAATTTAAATGACAACTTGTATTTAGGAAATTTGAAAACATTTCTTTTGAATGAAAAAAAAAATGATTGAATTGTTTAATTTAAATTATTTATGTAAATTAAAATTGACTTTGTCTTCCTATGATATAAATTTTTTATCATATTTTAACATAAATATGCTCTCATATATAATGAAAAGTGTAAGATGCTCTCATATATATGATAAATCCTATAAGCAAGTCAACATAATATTTATATACAATGTAACATTGTAAATTCAAATATGTTACATATATATCGTTAATATTTCTATGCCTTTCAATTGTAAGTTTGTGATGCCAAAAAAATAAAGTAAAGAATGCATGTCATAATTCAATATGTCTATATGTCTTTTACATTACAATGAACTAAAATTTTAATTTATATACCTAATTTCCATTATATATTCACATTGTTTTTAAAATACATATCCATGAAATATATGTTCTTATATGACCATTAATTCTCTTTGATTTTATTTTTTATGTTGACAAGAGATTGTTTTCATTAAAGTTTCAATTGCTTAATTTTTCAAACAATTGAATACCTTTTATGTAAATGAAAATTGACTTTGTTTCACTATGAAATAAAGTTTGGATCATATTTTAATACCAATATACTCTCATATAGGAGACAAATGACAAGTAAAAATAGCATCTTTAAATAAATATTCTCTCTTATGTATGACAAATCCTATAATTAAGTTGAAATCAACTTTTTATACAATGCAACAATGTAAAATAAAATAAGTTAAATAAATATGCTAGATATTTCTATGGATATTGATTGTACATGTATAATGCTAAAAATAAAGAGAAAAAAATATTATCATAATGCAATATGTTTATTTACCTTTTGCATTGGAATGCACTATAATTTTAAGTTATCTATTTACTTTCCATGCTGCACAAACATGCTCTTTGAAATAATTCAATGAAATTTGTGTGTATATATGTGTAGCATAACATCATGAATGAATAACAAATTGAAACCTCCACATTTGAATTTAATTTAGTAGCTAATAAAATAATTATATATTAAACAAAACTCTTTTTTAATATAAATGAATAGTTTTCAAAACTTACATGTCAAAAGGATGCTATAATAATTTTAATTTTTGTGAACCGTACACATAAAAACTTTCAATTCTCTCTATAGTGGTTTTGGGTACTATGCTTACAATGCATTATGATTTACATTAGGCCATTTTTCGCATTGTGATGGTACTTTTCAAATTTTAATTTGAGCATATTTTCATTAGTTTAGACCACTTTTGGATCTTCTTAATCCTCCCTATCAAATTGATTTATGTATATATTTTGAATAGCATAAATCTTTCTTCTTGCATTTTTTCCTTAAGCACCCCTTGTATATTAAATTATGCTAACTATCATAATGGATTGATTTTATGAGCTCTTAAGATAGAATACAATGGATTGGCCTTCTAACTACTATATTTTTTACTTTTTATTTTTTATTATCAAACACAATGGATTGAAATTACCATATCTTCACTTTAAGTATTTAAATTTCAAATTTTGGTTGTGTTTTCTTGGTCTAGGTTAGCCATTTTATAGTTTCATAATTGAATTGAATCACATTCTCCACTGAGATGGTTTAAATTTTGCACTGATTTATTTAAATTAATATAATTACAATGTATTGAAATCATTCCAAACATAACTACATTCTCAAACACTTTACATTTTCTCAACAATTAGCTACATGTTTTATTATATTCAATATAATATAAAAATTCAAAATACAAACTTCTAATTCAAATCAATGTTAATATAATAAACAACATTACTAACCCTACCCAATACATAAGTATATTTCACATTTGTCAATATACATAACAAACACCAAATGCATTCAACCCTCTTCAAATTCTTAATATCTATCTTTTTGTCCCACTAAATATTTTTTCAAACCTATTTTTTTCTTTCACGTATTACATTGATTTTGGAAAGATTTATCAATTCTTAAGATTGTTATGATATATACTAAGTCAAATAGGAAAATTTAAAAATGAATTAAGGACACATTAAAGCTTAAATCCTACCAGTTTGATCTATTACACAAAATCAAGAAATTCCTTATACTTTATAAATATATGAATAATGTCATAATTTTAAAAGAAGTTTATAAAACTATAACATTCAAACTTTAAATTTTCATAATAAAATAAGATATTAGTTTAAAATTACATAATATATTAACATCTTTAGAAAATTGTAATCATTTTCCTTTCTCACCACCTCCCCTTCATTATTTTGTGAATTCCACTTACATCTTGAAGCATCTGTCAATCCATTCTTATGAACATGTCTTTTGGAAGAGATATCTTCATAATTCATTCATAAAATACATCCCCTACATCCATAAAGGATGAAATTTTTTACTATAATATTTAATTTATTATAAATACTACTAATAATTTAGATAAAAGTAATTAAATGGTGAACATATTTAATAGTGGTTTATGATGTTACTATAGACACTCCATTTTAACCACTTTCATGTCTAAACTATATTTGGAATGAATTCACAATCACACGTAAATTTGATCAGAATTCACTATTGAACCTAATTTACCTGCATAATTAATGTTTTAACCTAAAATCATAATGATGCATCCATAATTAAGGTAATGGATTATATTGCATCATTAATCTTTTCGAGTGCATCCTAAATTAAATCAACCCTTTGTAAGTGTCTTCATAGGATAATTAAGTGAATAATTGATTGAAAAATAAACATTTCAAATTATGTCATTGTTTTAATTATTGATTATTCTCACTTAATCAAGCCTAATTATTCCTCTAATAGAAAAATCAATGGATTCAAAATTATCCTATTTTCTTAAATTTAAAGTTGGAATGTAGTCTTACAAATGATGAAATCATAAGGAAAAGTGTGCAAGCAAATAAAGGTTATGACATGTCTTATAATTCATTTACACCTTTAAGATAAGTTATTACACCTCACTTACATACATAAATGGGTTAACACTTGAATATCTTATACCCTTCTTACATATTGCATCCCTTTTTTTGTACACTCTATCTTTCTCATTTATGAGAATGGAGGACTAATCTTGGGGCATTGATCCTCATCTCAAGATGGATGATCTAACATCATTTGCCAATTCTATAAATAAAAGGGTCTACACACTCTTTCACAAGGACCAACTAAGGAAATGAAGCTCTACCAAATCTCAAGGTCATCACTTCAACCAATTCTCATGCTAAAGACAAGCCAAGCTAAGAATCAAGTGTAGAAAAGGAGAGGTGCTTTCCATATGAGGAATATATCATTGCCAAATAATCCATAGTATATAAGCTGAGCTCAACCTCTTAAGATAGGTTCTCAAGAAAATATTCTAAGGAGGTATAAACATTTTCTTTTGTCTTCTAATGTGCTTTTATTGCTTATTTTGCACATACCTCAACCTAGGGATTAGGCTTGAAATGCTAGTCCTTTGAGTTCATTTTGATTTTATTAACTAATGTATTGGCTAACCTCTCTCAGATTTATAATCTACATAATGACATGCCTGGTGGATAATGAAGGATTTGATGTACCCCAAAAGTTCTTTTAGACCATTATCATTCTTATAATTATCATAATTAACCTAGTAACTAGTTTAATTCACCTTTTTTTTCAAAAAGTCATTTATTTATGCTTTAGGTGAAACTAGTGAATTTGACCTGCTAAACAATGATTTCATCCCCAAAAACAACAAATTTACCCTACCTATTAGTGAATTCAACCTAATAATCAATGAATTATCACATTCACACTTTCTGTTATGTTTTATTTATAGGTTATGGAATCAATAAAATTGCTCCAAAATTGGTGAATTTGACCTACTAATCAAAAAGTTCACAATTTTATATTTTATGTATGTTTTGTTTATATGTTATAAAACTAACAAAATTGCTCTAAAATAAACAAAATTCCAATTTAATAAATGAAGTTGAAATTTTAATTAGCTAATTCTCCCCTTTTATTCTTTTTGTTATGTTTTGTGCACAAGTTTTAGAATCAATGAAATTAATCCATAATCGATGAAATGGATCTATAATCAGTGGATTCAACCTACTAATCAATGAATTCACCCCTTATTAATTTATTTTATGTCATTTTTTTAAAATAATGAAATTACTTTGTAATAAATGAAATCACTCTTTAAATAGTGAAATCACTCTGTAATTGGTGAAATTGACTTTGTCTACATATTAGTGAAATTGATTTTCTAACAAAAACTTGAGATCTTAAAAAAGCTAAATTCATTGCTCATCTTAAGCTTATATCCATTTGTGTTGTAGGACATTGAATAAAAAATTGGTTTTAAATTCTAAGTAAATTAATTTCTTTTTTACACATCTCGATTTGGGATTAAAATGAATTCACATTTATATTTAGGTTATAAGAAAAAATTGTTTATTTTCCAAAGTTATTTCATTTTGTATAATTTTGTACTTCTTGTTTGATTGTCTTGTGGGGTTAGTTTACACATATGCTCTCCCCTTCTTGGGTGACTCAGAAATGCATAGTTCATATTTGTCCTTTACCCCTCTTTTTCTTTTGTCCATGTGGGGTGGAGTTAATTGCCTTCCCATAAGTCCTAGGGGTATGTTGATTAGGAAGTCACATCGTAACATTATACCAACCCTATTATTTGATGGGGTATATAAATTAAGGCTACACCAATGGTATCTTAATTAGAATGTCCAATAGATCTTGGCTCAACTGGTAGCACTTCTTTGAGACCTTTATGACTAAAGTGGTTGCAAAGGGACTAGACCCTTTTGTGAATGGCCCTTTGAACCTCAATATCTAGTTGATAGATATTTTTGTGCCTGTACCACAAGGTATATTGGGAGCATCTATAAAACCAAGTTAAAAAATTTTAAGTCCTTATTTTATCATGAAACATCCATTGATGCAGGGATGTAAAAGTAATAGCCCCTAAAGATTTCCTTGCTCATAAAAACCTTTTGAGAGAAGGGTGGGATTAAAAACCCCATTGACAATTACAATAATTTATCTAACAAATCTTAAATTTTATAATCCTCTCTCAAAGAAAGTAATCAAAGGTTTAAATGGATGTGATGTAAACCCATGTCAGTTATTAGAATTTCCTTGTAATGCTTATGTGTTTTTGCTTGATTGTTTGTCAAAACCTCATTCATATTTTTAAAAAAATAAAAACAAACCAAGCCCAAATCTAAACCATTTCTATACGCACACAAAAAGGCATTACTCTATTAAAATTATGGGTCAAATAAAATTAACATGTTAAACTTGGTCTAAATAACTACCTTTCTTTTTTAAACCATGTTGTTAGACTATCTAATTTGAATCAAAGCCTTGACTTAAACCAAATTGACAATTTTAGACCAATTTAAGACTAACATTATAAATTTTTTTCCAAATTATACCATTATGTCATCCATTTTATTTCAAACCTAAACCAAATTACCAAATTCAAACCAATTCCAAGAATAAAGTTACAATTCCTTGTCCAAATTATGTCATTACGCTATAAATTTTTTCAATCCAATTCCAAGGCCAAGTTCCAATTCCAAAGTCAAACAATTTCAAAACCAAATCCCAATTCTTGTTTAAATTATGTCATTATATCATTAGTCTTATTTTGATTCTAGTCAAATCAATTCTTATTCCAAGGTCAATTTCTAATTCTAAACAAACTATTCTAAAGTCAACCAAAGCCAGCTATTTTTCAAAGCCAAAGCAAACTCATTCAAATCCTAGGTAAAATTTTACAATTGAATCAAATAGCCTTTCAAACCAACATTCTAAACTGAAATCAAACTTGTTTAAAGCCATTAATGTACCAAGATCTATGCACCATTTTGGAAAAAAAATTGATTCACACACCTTTCCTATTTAGATACTTACATGAACAAACTTTGATTGAACTATTCCACTTTAAAATTTGCATTGGCATACCTAATTTAGACTTTTAAATTCAACCAAGGTCAAATCCTAGCTAAAATCTAATTTGTCTTGAACCACATATCAAACCAATACTATGTGCCATGCCAATAAAAGCCAATTCTAGTTCATCTTAAACCATATACCATGCCAACTAATGTCTCTCAAGTCCAACTTGAACCTCATTCCAATCTGATCTAGTTTGTCTTGAACCACATTCTAATGCCAAATCAAGTCTATTTCAGCCAAATCTAATTATTTTGAATCTATCACATGACAATTCAAAATTATTTCTTGTCTTTCCATTCAATCCCCCACACATGTTGGTTAGGAATGAAAAAGTCATATCATACATCCTATCTTTCATTTGAATCATACCTATGCCAATCCATCCTATTTGGGAAAAAATATAATCAAGATGATTTGGACCAATTCTAATTTATCCCAATCTGCCCTTATTAGGGCATTTTCAATCTAAGTCAATACACCCTCTTTGGGGCAATTCTAGTCTAGTCTATTCTACCTTGTTTAGGGCCAAGCCAAGCCAAGCTAGTTATAATTGAGAATAAGATCACCCTCTTTGGGGCCCATTCCAATATATGCTTATTCACCTTGTTTGGGGAAATCAAATCAAGACCATTTTGACCAACTCTAATCTATGCAAAACCACCCTATTTGAGGTCATTTCAATTACATTGAGACCAATACCACCCTATTTGGGGCCATTCAAATTACATTGAGACCAAACCCACCCTCTTTGGGTAAATTCTAATTACATTGACACCAAAATTTCCCTCCTTGGTCCCATTCTAAGTGAGACCAAGTTCTCCCTCTTTGGATCCAATTTATTCCATCCAATTCCTCTTGCATGTATCCTTAATTGGGGAAATTAGTCTAAGGTTAATCTGAGTCATAACATATTATTATCCTAAACTTGTTTTAGCTTCATCAGTCTTTAGTCAAGAAGTGATGGAACAACTCTCTCAATTTAACCTTAAAAATATTTCATTTCATTCTAATCATGAACAAAATCAAAACTACCTACTAAATGTGTTATCTAGTGTAGAATATGGACAAGACCAATTTACATGACACCTTTTTGACAATAAATATGAAAACTTTGTGGGATTATTAAATCTTTGTGCTAAACTCCTAGCTAGATTTATAGTAGAGAACTTACATTATTTGATTAGAGATCCTAAATAAACACCCCTTGAAAGATAATACTATAGACCTATTATGAAATTACACCTCCTAGGGTCATTATCTATTAACAATCTAAGTGTGCCCAAGTTTGATAACTAATAAATTTAGATATGTCATGATCCCCTTCCCAAATATGATCAAATATGTCCACTTCCAAAGAAAGAACAATATGGTCAAACCATTATCGACATTTTTTTCAAATCACTCATCTTTGACCAATTCTAGACCATTGATGATCCACATGTATTTTATGATCCATATGTATTTTATGAAGAACCTATCTTCAATGAGCCCATCTTTGAAGAGCCTATTATTATTGAGTCATAACCCATTATTATATCATTTCCAAACATTCCCCATTTACAAACATTCCTTCATCCCAAATCCTCTATTTCCAAGTGAAAGGTGAATAAGGTACTTGTGGACAACACAATTTAATAGGCTCTCTTTGTGGCTACATTTACATCAAAATTAGGGTCTATTTTATAACCAATATCAGAATCATGTTCTATTTCGAAGCCAATCTTAGATTTAGTATTAAAAGTAGAATCAATGTCAGTTCCAACATCAAGTTTAGATCCTCTTGAATCAGAATCAACTTTAGAATTAGAATATATTAGTAGGTGTTACAACATTGACTACACACTTTTGGTAGATCCAATTGAAAACATTTATGATCCTTCCATTATTTTTAAGGAAGTTTCCTTTGACATCAATCCAAGTTCTCCTAGTATCCTCTATGAGGATTATGATGCTTTTTAACCTTCCATTATCATTATACATGCCTTTACCATTAACTAGCCTAGCCATTATATTGATGTACTAAATCCCACAAATGTCAATTAGGATTGAGAGAATCACACATTATTAAACTTATTCCATGTTAACATTTTATTGGCAAAATTTTTGGGGAAGTAAGACAATACCAAAGCAAAAGAACAATATACTGGTAAAACCTTGTTTGAGGTGATAGGGTGAAATTAAAGTCTAAACTTGACATATTTTAATGAAACCTTGTTTGAGGCACTAGACAATAATCATGATAAAAAAATTTAGAATCATTTAATAAAACTTTAATTAAGGAACTAATGGATAATTAAAATGAATTATCAACATCCCTTAGTGTAACCTTATTCAAGGCATTATTAGACAATCCAAATTAGAATAATCAATAAGAATTTATTGGTGAAAACCTCTTCGAGACAATAATAGCTGAGACAACTTCCTCATGACTTTATGAGGATAATATTGAAATCCGTATTGGCCCCATCACAACCAAAATTAAGTCTAATCTAGAATCAAAAAATATATATGTGACTAAAAATCCTAATCTTCATTTTTCCATCCACCATTATACATTCCACTTTGATCCTATTATCCATTCAAGACCTATTTTCCATTATCTAATCAAACCATTTATCCTATGCCTACCCTTATTTACCGTTCCTGATAACACTCTTTTTTTTAGAGGCTACAAAGACATCTTGTTTAGAGGTTTGGAGGAAGTAGAATAAAAAACCAATGAAGATCACAATAATAAAAGTATAGTTCACGTCAACAGTCATATTCAAATAGAGAAACTATCATATGCAGGTATTTATTAGACAATAAAGGGTCTAAATTATGCATCATGTAATCCTCCATTAAGTTGAGATGATAGAAAATCCAAAAAAATAGTAAAACTAATTAAAAATATAAAAAAATCAAAAGAGAAAGAGAAATAATTTATCCAATGGTGGAAACCATGCTTGTGTTACTTTGGGCAAGTACCATGAAGAAAACTAGATTTCTAGCATCATGAGTAAATAATTTACCATCTATAATTACCTTGACACTTGGGGGAAACCCTATCTACATTATAGACCATTATATTTAAGCCATCTTAGCCATTTCATTCCATGCCATTCAATCCATTTTAGCCATTTAATCCTACTCAACCTAACCCATCTTACTATGAACATTATTCTTCCCATCTCGAGCTTGTTATGGAAGTGGAAGATATATTGAGACCTATTTGGGAAATATTTTGGCCTATTATCCATGTGATACTTTGATGACTAGACACATTTGGTATTTGATATGGTCCTTGGACACTCCTAGTCATTTCCCTTATTTTCATTCATTATTAATATCACTTTGCCATTTTCCTACCTCAACCTATTATTGATTTATTATATCTCCCTCTATGGTGGTGAACTACATTGACCTGATGTCCATTTGGACTATGTAGGCAACACTCAATTTTTGAGGTTAACTCAGTCACCCTTTTTCCACACTCTCACCATTTTTTGAGATAAAACATTTTTCATCTCATAATCCTCCATTGAGTTGAGTTACCAAAACCCAAAAACATTCAAAACAACCAAAAAAGGACCTAAAAATCAAAAGAGGCTTACCATCTCCATGAGAGATGTAAAGACACAAAATTAAATAAAACATTTGTCTAGTCTTAGATCTAGTCAAGTAATTCTTAATCCAATCATTTCAAGTCCTAAAACATTGTTTGGATGTGTCCTTCTAAAATATGCCCTATTAGGGCAAACTCGTTATTAGTTCCAATCATTTCAACCACTTTGAGGTGTGTCCTTCCCTTGCATGTATCCTTTCTTAGGGTCATCTTTCATTTATTATTATCATTGAGCCTTCACACATGGATTTTGACTTGGTTAAACAACAAGATGCTTTCTGTTACTTTTATTTTCAAGTTTGTGTGTGTGTGTGTGTGTTTGATTATTTGTTTCCTTTTTTTGTTACTAACTTGACTAAGTCCATTATGCCAGTAGGGTCATCATCATGGTGTTTCTTATCATAAAATCATACTCATGTCTATCTACTGGCATATGTTAGAATTTCCATCATGGTTTTTATCACTAGTGTGTTATTTTCACTTGTCTATTAAATCAATGGTTGTTCTTTATACACATTTTATCTTGTTCATCATGATGTTTTATATTATGGTTCATACCCTTAGGTTCTACATCAAAAATTAGGTACTAGAGGTCTAATCAACAATGTCATATCAATAAATCTCCTTGTCTATTAATCTAACACAATCACTGGACCACATGACTATGTTATATGTTACTCAATGACACATTTGATCATATACAAAAAGTCATAATCATTTAATTTTATTTCTATTATCTCCCAATTTCTAGGATAACTACATCAGCATGAGGTCTTTATGGACTACATAGGTAGTTCTAAATTATGTTTAGTTTATGGGGTTAATTTGACCACCCTTGTTTCATTCTTATTAACATCCATTTTATTCCAATCCAATCACATCATTCTTCAATAATTATTCATCATCATATCTTTCATTACCTTTGAGCATTCTCATGTGCCTTATTTTATGTGGCTTTTTCATTTTTTTTAATTTTTTTTTACATTTACACATGCATTTGTGCCCACTCATCATTAATCTATGTAATAAGTTACAATATTGATCTATGCTTTCTAACTAATTGATCAATTACCTAATAATAATTTGTCAATATGAAAATCCACCCTACTGTGGTAAACCATTTAGACTAATCAATGATGAAACCCACCCTACTAGGGAAAATCAATTAAATCAATGATAAAAATGTTCCCTATTGGGGCACATTATTATAATCAACCAAGACCACTCTGTTGGGGCCAATTCCATCATTTAGTATTTCTTCTAATTCGAAGCCTATAACTTTCACCCTATTTGGGACAAGTCAAAATGTGTTGCTTGTTTTGGGATGCATCCTTCTCACTTCCCCCTACCTTGGGGCCAATTCAATTCTATTTTTCTCCAACATTGGGAATCAAATCATACAAACATTATCTCAAGTGGGTTAATTTTTCCCATTCTTTCTTCTTTCTCTTCATTTCAAGGGCTCACCCTTTTTTTATTTTTCCCCAGCCATCCCCTTGAGGGGGCATCTAGGGATAATCAAGTGCCCTTTATGACATCAATCTAAATTTATCAACTCATAATTTTAAAAAGAGAAGAGTGAAGACATCATGTAGACACTCCATTTTAACCACTTTCATGTCTAAATTGCATTCAAAATAACTTTATGTAATCACAAGTAAATTCAATCAAGAATCATTATTGGACCTAATTTACCCATACAACTATTGTTTTAACCCAAAATCATAATGATACATACTTGATTATGAAAATATATCATATGACATCATTAATAAAACCTTTACAAGTGTCTTCACAAGACAATTAAGTGAATACTTGATTGACAAATAAACATTGAAAAATATGCCCTACAAATGGATGACATCATATTGCAATGTTTGCAAGCAAACAAAGGTTATGACATGTCTTACACTTCACTTACACACTTAATACAAGTTCTTACATCTCACTTACACAAAGAAAGGAGTTATCATTTGAATATTTTCCACCCTTCTTACATACTCCATCCCTTCTCTTCCACACTCCATCTTTCTCATTTATGAGATTGGAGGACTAATCTTGGGTCCTTGATCTTCATCTCAAGAATGGATGGTCCACCATCATTTTCCATATATATAAATGAAAGGGTCTACACACTCTTTCATAAGGAACAAATAAGGTATCAAAGCTCCACCAAATCTCAATGTCATCACCTCAACCAATTTTCATGCCAAAGCTAAACCAAGCCAATAATCAAGTGTACACAAGGATAAGTGCTTCCCACATGCAGAATTAAGTATTAACAAATACTTCATAGCCTATAAGATGAGATCAACATCTTGAGTCTATTTCTCAATAAAATCATCTAAGGATGCATAAATATTTATTTTTGTCTTCTAATGTGCATTTATTGCTTATTTTCCACATAGATAAAGCTAGGGATTAGGCTTGAGATGCTAGTTCTTCAAGTTCATTTTTATTTTGTTCCCTAATGGATTGGCTAACCTCTCTTGGATTTATAATCTATAAATACCAATATAAGATGATTATTATTATCTCATTCATCACTCACAATAGAGGTGGGCATATCATTCCATTTACTTATAAACTTTAATCTTATTTAGGATTGTAAGATAAATTATTTGACAAGTTTTTCACCCTCAACTTTATGGTTTTCAAGCTCCATTTTGGGCCTACCTTCCTTTTTATTTAACTTAGCTTTTTATAAATAATATCCTTAGCCATGAACTTGGAATTATTATTACCTTGTGATATATCTCCATTCACCCCAAATTCAAAGAATATTTTCCAAAATGGCATTTTTTCTTGCAAATAAAGTCCATATAAAAAATCTTGAGCCTTAAGATTTAAAAAACAATTATTTTATCATTCATATCAAAATCAACCTCATTTTGAAAAAAATTAAAGGTGTTGAGTGATAAAAAAACCCTTAAATTTGTATGAGGAATATTAATACAAGATTTTTCAACTCTCAATGCCACACTTTAGGATTTTTAATGTTGTGGTATAAAATAAAAAGTTAAGGGTAATTGTATATTTCAGCTCATTTGAGTTTAACTATAATTTTGACTTTGTCGGTTTGGGTTCTATTTGTATGGACTTTCCTTTTTATTCTTTTAATGGACAAATATATTGGTAGGCTATTTTCAATGGTTATTTTTCTCCTAAGTGAAATGGGATAAAGATAGAGGTATAATTTTAATGATGGATTCTTTAGTTACCATTGTCGATATCCTATAACAAACTTTGGATGATCTTCTCTTTGATAGAGGGAGAACACTAATTTATATGTGTGAGTAGACCTTTTTATTATGGTTTGGTGTTCTCTTTGCAACTCTATTTTTACTGATATTTGGCTATCTTTATTTTGTGATCTTGATAATATATGTAAGAATAGTTTCTATGATATTTTTCTTAGTTTGTTACTTTTCTTCAGGCAAGATGTTTTTTTGCCTACTTTGGATACTTTCTTGTTGATTTGTAATCTATGTTATGTTGTTGAGGTATGAGCTCACCTATTTTATCTTAACCTTTGTTATGGAATTTGTGTTCAATTTTTTTATTTGCTTTTTTATTTTGGACTTGGACTAAGCCCCTCTTTGTATCCCAAATTTGGTTAGTAGCTCCACTTTCTATAAGATATTTTTCTTCCAGTTCATAGCTTTGGTCAAAAGTTTTTTCTATTTCATAACTCTATTAAAAATTATTTACCCTTATCAAAAAAATAATATATTTAATTCTATCAAAATTAAAATTTTGGGACAAAGGAGGACTTTAAGTAATGTTGATTAATTATAGTTCTTAGGTCTTATACCCTATGACATTGCATTGTGAATACTTATGGGTCACAATTTTATTATGAACATCATCTCAAATTTTTACTCTCTTCATGATGATGGTTCAAGGAGCGTGATTCAAAATTTAGACTAAAATTTTCTTTCACAGTTATATACATAAATATCATTGATATATATCATCTCAAATTATTTTTTCTTTACATATCAAGGCTTAAATTTTGATTCTTATTCTAGTGGAAAAAACATAAATGTTATACCACATAAAAATATCATAAGAACAAAATGATATGTATATTTATTAGAGTTCATCTTTCCCTTCTAAGCCCTAACCCTAACCTATATATGTATGGCCTTTATTTTATCTTGATATATATTTATTTTATATATGTACATGGGTAATTTGATTTAAATCATGTTATATTTAACCTTGTGTTTATTTTTAAAGATGGAAACCTCTTTCACACATCTTTATGTTAGCATTTGTATTCAACATTTATTACTGTAGTACATAGGATAGGATCATATGTATAGTCATGACATCATACTTTTTATACAAACCTTTTCACCTTTCACATTTCTAGTCATTGGAAGTCTATTGATCATGGCCACTATTTTATCAAATTTAAGATAAAAAGATCATAAATGAAAAACTATTGTGCAAAATTAGAGGGAATAACATATAAATATCAAGCACTCACTAATTTGAAACTATGCAATTCTGTAAACTTACTGGAATTAACAAAGTATAATAGATAAAAAAGACTTAGCTAGAAAACAATGTTGTGAGAGGAATCAAGAGATAAAACGTGTTGTATAGGGAGGTATGTTGATTGGAATCAAGTATTATGAACTAGAATTAGGACTAAACAATAGTTACCTAGGCTAAACACTATATGGGTGGTAATCTTGTTGACTTATAATGAGGAAATTAGGGTTTATAGGTTCTTTATGTCCACATCTATAGAACCTATATCTGGTGTGGAAGCTTGCTATCACTTATGAAGACCACTATGTGGCTTATTTTTACTTCAAAACCCTATCTCTTTTACATATGAATACAAATGTAAATCAATGATGAATAATAGGCCAATATTTAAATTTGAGTGAGACCTTAACACCCCATGTTCTTAGTGCTGCCTACATACTAATACTATGAAGAGGGATTAAACTTCATATAGTTCTCTAATGTTATGGTGGTGTGTGAATAACTGGTGTAATGTGCTAGATTTTGGTGTAATACTAATGTGAATAAGTTTCTTAACTATGAATTTAACTTGAAATATATATTCATACTTGAGATCTGAGCTACTAGAGTTGTATACAATCATAATTGGGAGAAATAGATGGTTTTCTCTCAATGTGTAATTATAAATTTAGTGTTTTTTGATGTGGAAGCCTCTTTATGAAAAATGGTTTGAAATGTGTTTATATATTCATATATTGTAAATTCCTTTTAATGGGGCTTACTAGAGACATAAATCAACCTTTCCACAAATTTTTATTTTAAAAATTAGTCATTATATGGTGGAAGGATAGGAGAGGGGCCACAACCACTAGAGCGATGTGATAGAGTCCCATAGGGTACTATAATAAAATGAGTGATTTGATAATGGTGAGTGTTATGTGGGGCATAAAATATGCCTAATGATAGTATAAATAAAGAGGAGTACATTTATGGGTCGTTTATCAGCTTAGAAGAGTGTGTAAGGTGGTTGAAAGTGATCAAAATGGGCTCTAAGATAGGTCTAGAGATAAGTGTATTAAAGAGTGGTCATAAGTGCATAGTTTTAGATTAAATGTTAATTTATGTGTCTAAATTTCCCAATTTTTATTTTAATAATGTGATAAAAGTGAAATTAATAAATTAAAAGGAAATGAATGTGTACCTAGACTTACTTGTGAAAAGGAGTACCTAATGTAGGCCTCAACATTAAACTATGTTCCATGCCAAATATATAATGTAGCATATCTAACATTATATTTTATTTAAGATGAATATAAAAATTAAAGGACAAGAAACTATAGAGTGACAAACAAAAAATACACTTCATTTGGTACGTGAATTTTTGTTCTTTCCTGGTGCAAAAATTGGTGACTATAGTGGATTTTTACCTTGGAGTTTCATTAGTGTTAAATATCTTGGTTTAGATTGTGAATTCCCCAATGCTCATATATGGGTAAGTGTGGTTAAGAATTTAAGGTTTTATTGACTCCAAAGCAATGAAGTAACTTGAAATCCATGTATGAATATCAATGGATAGTTCTAGTGTAAATACTGGTGAAAATAGAAAACCAACCACTATATATGGAATAAGGTTCAAATTTAGAAACAAATGGTGAAAAACTAGTGAAAATAATGAGTATAATATGGGTCTAGAGTATACAGTGAGGATAATGACATGAATTTATCATTCCATCTACAAAACTAGTATAAAATTGAGCAATGAGGAAACAATCTGCCACATACATTCCCCTAATTGATATCTAGTGCATATAGATTTTGATACTGAGTAAAATAACTATGACTTTGAGAAAACCTATGTGCTAAGTTGGAACAAATTATTACATATGACTACCCCAAAATTGATCAAATCTAATATAAAACTAAGTAATTATGGAAACTAATATTGTGAAACTACTAAATATTATTTTGAGTAAGCTAAGGTTCTAATAAATTCTGTAAATGCATATTTTTTAGAAATTTGGACAACAACACTAGGAAGGAAACTAGAGTAGTACTCTCTTGTCCAATGTGTCACTCCTATCCAAAGTGACGTTCTATGTACTTTATGATCCTAAAACTATGTCCACTATGTAATCATTATTAAATATAGTTTGTGTATTGATCTAAGAGGTCTAGTATTTAAGACAAACCTTTATGATTGCCCCTTCTTTTGAGGTGAGTTGCTTAGCCTACATAAAAACTTAACTCAAAATTAAAAAAAATATGGAGTAGGTGGTTGTGATGTAAAAATGTAATCTAAATAATAGTGATGACATTGAGAAAATAATGTCATCATCATGTATGTAATATGCATGTGGAAATAGACATTCATAGTAAATGTGTCTAAATAAATGTGACAATGAAGTACATAGGTAATTTATCAAATCACTATATAAAACTAAATAAAAATACTTAGGGAATAATGAATGATATCCATCATGGCATTGAAATAGTTGGGTAGATGCATGATGTCCATAATGGCATCAAAATCAAAGCACATAAGTAAGCAAGGTGTCATAGCCATGATACACACAATAAAAGAGTACACACACAACACATAAAACACACAATAGAAGGATGAAGGGACACATATAAAGGACATGTTAAAATATCCTCACACACATATAAGTAAGCAATGAAGGCTTAGATACACATAAAAGGACATGTTTAAATGTCTACATACACATAAAATACATACAAAAAGAGTTATTTAAATGTTCTCACATGCATAGTAAGTGCTTGATATTTCCATATTATTTCCTCTAATTTTGCATAGTAGTTTGTCATCTAAGATATTTTTATATTAAATTTTATAAAATATTTAATCTAAAACTATGCACTTGTGACCACTCTTTTACACACTTAGCTCTAGACCTAGCTTAGGGCCAATTTTGATCACTTGTGACCACCTTGTAAAATATATTAAGATAATAAATGACCTCTAAATGTACTCCCATCTACTCTTATTAGGGTTAGGAAAATTTAAGGTCTTTACTAACTCTAATAATGATAAAATCACCCATTATACTATATTTACCTAGGTGACAATAGTGCACTGCTCTAGTGTCTGTGCCCCCTCTCCATTCCTCCTACCAAAAAATGACTAATTTATAAAATCAAAATTTATGGAAAGGTCTTCCTATGCCCCTACTAAGCCCCATTTGAAGTAATTTTAAAGATATGACTATACAGACACATTTTCAAATGATTTTATAGGAGAGAGGCTTCCACATTTAAAACCACCAAAATCATAATTGCACATTGAAAGTAAACACCTTTTTCCCCCAATTTTGATTGCATACATCCCTAGTAGTCCATATATCAAGTCTAAATACATATTCCATGTTACAAGTCATGGTTAAGGAATTTAATCATATCAATATTTCACCAACGTCTATCATATTTCATCCATTATTCACACACCACCATAGCATGGGAGAACTAGATGAAGTTTAATCCCTCTTCAGAGTATTAATATATAGGCAATGCTCAACACATGGGATATTGAGATCTTGCCAAAATTTAACTATTAAGCCCTCTTTTTTAATTGATTTTAATTGGTTTTCATGTTTCAAATAGATATGGTTTTTAAGGAAAAATTAGTCACAAAATGGTCTCCATAAGTGACCACAAGCTCTTGCACCAAATACATGATTTGTAGGTGAATACGTAGAAAACCTAGAAACCCTGATTTGCTCATTGTAAGTTGATAGGAGCATTGATAGAGTGGATAGGGGTGAAAATCCTATATAATCCTACCAATGGAATTATTATCCAAGGATATAACCAACTATTGTTCTCATTTCCAATCACCAGATGCCCCTACATAGCAAGTGTCAATCTTTGATTCATTTGGTAACACTATTTTCTAGCTAAGTCTTTATTTCCTATTGCAATTTTATATTTTTATTAAGTTTTCATAATTACATAATTTCAAATCAGTAAGTTCTTGACATTTTCATATTATTCCCACTACTTTTGTGTAGTATTTTTTCATCTACGATCTTGTTATCCTGAATTAGATAAATTATATTGGTGAACCCACTTATTGTTGAAAATGACAAGCCCTAGTTTCCCCTATGGTTTCTTTATAGAATTTTATCCTCTTTGGGTTTAAAATTAAATTATAATTTTATTATCATGTTGTTCTAGTATTCTTATATCTCTCTTTTCTTGTTATCATTTTAGTAGTTGAGAATTTTAAAATGGTTAACAAAGAAGCTCCTCTTAACCCTAAAGGCTATGATTGTTACTTTATCTCTAACTACATCCATGCTATCACTATCCCAAGAGGTATATTATGCCATCTGATAGTGCCAAAATAAGGTAATCAACCTATCCTTACTCAAATCCCTCTACCTCCCACATCTCCTCTTCAAGGTGAATGTATGCATGTTCAATCTAAAGCACCTAAGGTTTGTGTTTATGAGGCTCTAAAGGATAAAATAATCACTATGGGGAAGTTAATAATAGATTTTAAAAATCAAAATTATTTTTTTAGTTCAAATATCACATCATTGGAAAATCAAATCACATATGCAAATAATCTAGAGTATGCTAGTGTTAATCATGTATTTGCAACTTGATCTAGCAATGTTATGTCTAACAAGACTCCATATCAATATTAGAAGATAAAAAATAATAAATTTATAATAAGTGGTTACAAAATTATGAAAATGGGTAATAAGAGTTTAAGTGAGATTATAAGGGCGATACTTAGAAACAAGTTGATCAAACTACCTCTTCTACATCCTCTAAGGAAATTAAAATATTATTGTGCATATCATAGAATACATGGGCATCAAACAGATCAATTTTTGGATTTGAAGTAGAAAATACATAATATAATTGGCAATGGTTATCCTATCATTGATAAATCACTTAAGCAACCCACTGACCTTTTGAGTGAATCTCTTAAATCACAAGTGGAAAAATCAGAATTAGTATAAAAATGGATACCAAAGGATAATTTAGAGGAAGAAAAGGTTCACAAGGCAAAATTGGGACAAGAAAAGATTAAAAAAGCTAAATTAGAGAAATCAAGAGTACAAAATGCATGAGATGAAAAGGAATAACTAGACAAATAATGTATCACAAAACCATTGTTACAAAATGAACAAGCACATAAGTTATAAAATCAATAACAAGGCAAGCAAAAAAATAGTCTTAAAGCATGGTTTCTAGAAAATGAGTTTCTAAAGAAAGAAATTCATACAAAAGATAAAGTTTTAAATATTGTTGAAAAGGGGGAAACTCTTAAGAATTTACTCATATCAAGACCTTTTCACTATCATTGCTCACATAGATGATAAGCAATTTATAGATTTCAAGGTTAAGGAATATCAAGAAATTAATTTTCGTTCTATATCATTTCTTATATATCTAGGAAACAAGCATCAACACTTGGATAAATATATTGCATCTATAAAATGTATGAGATAAATAAAGTTAAGAGTTTTATTTAATTCAAAATAATTTAATCCTACTTTTCATGTTATTTAAAATTCAATTACCTAAAATGTTATTCTTGGAGAGAATGTTTAAAATAAATAAGAGCAATGATTGATAAAAACAAGGATAGTATATCATTCAATCATGGAGGCAAGGTCACATATTTTTCCTTAAAAGGAACATATTTAGCATAATAGAAATAAAAAGAAAGCATATCTTCAACTAGTATACAAGCAAATACAAGTAATGTCATATTAGTAAAGGCAAAGGACACAGTACATAATGCAATGCATAAATAAAAAAAGTAAATACCCCAAGATGAGGTAGTTTCATCAAAGGTGTCTCAGAATAACATTTTTGTTAAACCTAACATCATTAGAGCACAAGAGACATAATATATCAACCACTGCATCTCATAAAATCATGAATAATCAATATAATAGTGGCAATCATTCTACAAAAACAAATTATTACTTAGTTTTAAAACTTAGTGAAATTTAGTCACAAAAATATCACATTTTATCTTCACGAAAGGTTACCATTAATCTTCTAGACACATGGCCCATTGATTATGAGTCCCTTAAAAGACTCATCAGTATCTCTCTTTCACATTATATATATTCTTTTCATATATATGCAAAAATACAAAAATACAAAAATATTCCAAAAAATAACAAAATCAATACCTATGCATGCTTATATGTACTTTTTCATATACCAATTTAGTTTTACACATTATATCATAATTATTTTAGCTAAATTGATATGATACATGCTTCACCAATGTACATGAGTGATTGTAAATTATATAGAATATCAGTCCTAGACTCAGTTATAGTTAATTTAACTATTACATACTCTTAAAATGCATTTAGATAAGAGAAATATGGTGGACAATAATGCACTATTCTAGTGTCCCTCACCCCATTGTTGTCCTAGTGAGCTTAGACTATCACCACTCAGTTCCATACTACACACAAGCTTTCTACAGTAATTGCATTCATTAGTTAGCTCACTAGGGCATGATGTACATAGGTTTTGTCCTTCTTGTTGTACCCAAAAAATGTCACTCATTTTTGGGACAACATTTAATCTATTTTGGTCTTGCAAGACAAAATTATCTCTTCCCATTTCAAAAAATTATTCTAAACTTTCAAAATTGGGAATTATTCAAGCTTTTTCAGTTAAAGGACTAATAGGTTCAACAAGTTCAAAGGCTTCTACAGGTGATTTCAATCAAAAAAACAAGTTTCCTCAACACTTAGATGCTTTTGAGGCTGGTTCAATTCCTTTTTTCAACCAAAAATGTTCATCAACAAGCTTCAAAAAAGGATTGAACCATTGAACCATTTAACCCCACTTCTAAAAAGGTTCAAAGGTTTAATGGGTTCAAAGGTTTATTGTCATCAAATAAGAATTAAGCACTTCTGTCAAGGTTCAAAGTTCAACCACTTCAGGTTCAACAGCGTCAAAACACTTATCAAAGAGAAGAAGGCTTGAATCATTGAATTGTTGAACCATTGAACCAATCAGGTTCAAAGGTTCAATAGGTTCAATGGTAGTTGGTTCAACACGGTTTGTTTCAAAGATCTTGGTTCAAGCAGTCAATTGAATAAAGAGAAATGAAGGAATGAACCATTGAACCATTGAACCAAAGTTGGTTTAATCAATCAGTTCAAGTGGCAGGTTCAAAGGAGTGCCCCAAAAGTTAAAGAGACCAGTGCCATTACAGAGGGAATTTCTTTGGCAAAAGTGACTAAGGCAAAAAAAGCCCAAAACAAAAGCCTATCAGAGCCAATAGATGTTGCCAAGTGTCATCTATCAAGCCCCATTTTAATTGGTTTCTAAGAGATGCAGAAGTTGCCACATGTCCCTAGTAAGATAAGCAAAACATGACAAGTGTCTAGATCTGCATGAATCCAAGTGAGTCTTAAGTGTATTTATAGTGTCTCTAATTCATAGCGGAAGCCACCACGTGTCATTTTCTGTGGGACACTCAAAAGGCATCCAAAGCCTCTATAAGTTAAGTGGATGTTGCCACGTGTCCTTGTCGATTTCATAGCGGATGCTGCCACATGTCACATGTTGAGATCAGTGGAAAATCAACTAAGGCAAAGCCAAAGGAAAAAGTACCCTTGAGGAGGATATTGAACCAAGCTGAGTACCCTTGAGGAGGGCAATGAGCAAAGACAGATACAAGGAATTCCTTCAAAAAAGTTCCCATGACAAAATGGTTAAGGCAAAAATCCTTCAGACTTTTTGTCTAAAGGAATTCACCCGAGAAGAAAGCCTAATGGAAAGCAAAAACAAAGTGAAGGAAGATTTCCTTCCAACAAATTGTCTGAAAGAATTCCTTCAGACTTTTTGTCTGAAGGAAAAATCCCCCAAAATAGAAAACCCACTGAGGAAATAAAAGCCCAAAAAGCTACATGTCCCTCATAAAGTTGTAGCAAAATGCACCATGTGTCCCTTACAAAGTTCAGTGGAAATTGCCACATGTCGTCTGCTGAGACAGAATTTCAAGCAATAAAACGTGCCATGTGGCATCATTTGTGTGAATCTAAAATGAGTCTAGAATGTTTCAAAAGAGAAGCTAAATCTCAGTGGAAGCCACCATGTGTTGACATCCACAATTTATTCCTTTGGTCTCTTTGTTAAGTAAGGACTGTGGTGGGTCTCGAGTAAGTGGCTAAACTTAGCAAAAGTTGCCACGTGTCATCCTCTATAGGATTCTCAAAAGACACCCAAAATAGGCCACGTATCCCATTATAACTCCATAAAGCACAACAAGTGCCTATATCTGCATCTTGAGTTTATTACAAGTTTCAAAGCTTCTTTCAATAAGCATCTCTCAGAGTCCCATAGATGCTACCAAGTGTCCTCATCTATTTTGTAATGGAACATGCCATGTGTCAATTGTTAAGATTAGCAAAAAGTGACCAAAGAACAAAGGATCGAATTGAACCAAGGACTCGATTCAATAGCCAAGAAAGGAGGAACAATGAAGAAGACTAGAAATATCCATGCATGAAATATGTTTCTAGAAGCAGACCACCAAGTAGACATTAGAGGACACAAACATTCAATGGCGTGACCCATTTCTCTGCATTGAGAAAAGCAAATGGGAAAATACACTCAATTCCATCATATCTTCTTGACAAAATTTAATGCAACATGATGTGTTACTTCTCCCAAGTTTTTCTTGGAGGGATATATATTGGACTCTCTCTTATTGTTTTAGGGGATCTCTCTCTGTTATCAGAAACAAAACTCTACCCAAATTGAAAGGCATTACTGAGACTTTGAGCTCAGATTGTTTATCATATTTCTTTATTTGAATCAAAAATCAAGTTACTTTCAGACTTTGTGCTGTTATACCTTGTATTATTCTAGGAGATTGTTCTTATGTCTATTTTCTAAATGTATTCTTGTTTATGCAATTTAACAAACAGAGCTAGTGGAGGTGAAAAATAAGGTGTCCCAGAGCCAGTTACTTTCAGACTTTGTGTTGTCATAATTGTCTTTAGTATGTGTTTATTTTATGTTTTTATGTAAAGAACCTTGGGATGACTTTGTGGCCTCATTATTATTTGTATTTCACTCTTTGGTAGTTAAGGTGGGGACTTTGTACCTCATTTCATCTTGCTGTGTTATTATACCCTATTACAAGTTACTTGTCATCACCAAAAAGATTCCTTTTGTCTACTGAACAACACTTCTAAAAGAAGAGGACTATCTTCTATCATTTCATCTAGATTTATCCTTTGATTTTCACACATCATCTCTAAAAAAGAGAGATGGATGGTTTATCCTACCCTTGAGTGTTGTTTTTTGTATATATATATATATATATATATATATATATATATATATATATATATATATATATATATATATATATATATATATATATATATATATATATATATATATATATATATATATATATATATATATATAGCTCCTACATATTTACAAGTAACCTCCACTTAATGAGAGGAGAGATTAGTCCCCTTTTGATGTGGTAAACCTACACATTTGGCTAACCAATCTTCCTACAATGGTTGATCAGAGCTATTTTGTTTATCAATACGTTGATTGACAAAATATTCACCCAAAAGTTTTTGGTGACTCCACTGGGGATGTTATGTGCAATCTGAAACCTCAAGTTTCAGATTGAAGCAGCCCTACCCCTATCCATTATAGACTCTAGAAAATCCATTCTATGTATTACCCATTATCATTATAGCCTTACCATCCACCTCCACACCAACTAGGAAAGAACGCGCAGTTTAAAGTCTCAAGCTTCAAGTTGAAGCAAGGTTAATTCTTTTCCATTTTTATCTCACAATCTGGCAGATCCAAGGTATACACAAAGTCAAAGGGCTAAAGGTATTGTTGACCCTATATTTGAGTTGGTACAGCAAAGTAATTTTGAGTTGTCTCCTTCACCATCTCATTTCCAATGAATTAATTGCTTTCCTCATACTAAAGTCAAATCTCCATTACCAAGCAAAGCATCCACTTCTGCTATTAATAAAGCTTTACCAATAATTACACCTCTGAGATTTGTTATTCCTCCTTTTCATAGTCATATAATGGCATTTTAAGGCCCCTAGGGTAATTCTTTTGGCCCTCTCAATCTTACTCTGCCTTTACATGAGCTCCCACGTAGCTCAAGAAAGAATTTCTCTAAATTTTATGGTGATGGGAAAGTTCATCCTGACGAACCCATTGCAGCTTTTAGCACAGCCTATGGTGTGATAGGCATGGAGTTTGAGGATGTAGCAGTTAGGCTATTTGTAGAAACATTAAAAGGTGCTGTTACAGATTAGTTTTACCATCTACAAGCTCAGTCAATAACTGACTAGAACACCCTCAAAGCTAAGTTTGAAGCTAGATTCAAGCCTACAGAAGATACACATGCCCTTCTGGCTCAACTCACATAGATGAAGAAAGAGCCTCATGAACTAATGAGGGACTTCATAGCCAATTTTGACAAATTGAGGAATAGGATCCCTATAATTGCTCAACCTACAGCTGAGAATCTCAAATGTTTCTTCATTAATTCTCAGCTACCTGAAGTTAATTTCCTATTGAGATGTGATGGTCAAATAAACCTTGCTGCAGCTAAAGATTTGGCCACTAAGGTAGAAGATGATCTCATCTTGGCAGGGAAGATAAGGAGAGATCCTAATAGAAATAGACCCTCATCATCTTTTGAATATCCATCTATAGGCACCACTGATCTAATAGTGCAGAAGTTGGCAAATGAGTTATTTGCTCTCAAAAAGCAAATGGTGCAAGGAATGTCTTATGCTCCTTCATATAGAGATATGCCAAGGAGGACATTTCCAAATTAGTCGTATTAGGGTAATGTTGCCAGGAATCAAGGGAAGCTAAATTATCTTCCTCCCCCACAAGGGAAACTTGCCATTGAATCACCCCTAGCCAATTCAGCAGTGGGGTATCTTGAAGTAGAATCAGATTTCTCTTTCGAGCCTAAATTGAGTCAAGAAAATGACACTGATCTCCTTATAGAAAACCAAGAAGAATTAGCTGACGACTCCAACATTGGTTTCCTAAACTACCAAGATGAACCTAGAAGTAAGGGAGAAGCTTTTGATGGATCATACATAGTGTTTACTAGGTCCAAGAACCAATCAACCCAACAAGCTGATAAAGGGAAAATAGAAGAGCAACCTCAACCAACAATTTTAATTGCTAAATGTGGAACCTCTCTACCTTTCTAGCCAAAGGACCCAGTGATCACCAAAAAGGTAAGTACATCAATTTCACCTTCACCTTTAACTTCAATTTCACAAATCATTCCTCCCCCTACAAACCAAAAGTTTGAATTACCTTCCTCTGTTCCTAGTCTAATTCAGTCATTTGACATAATTGATCATGTCAAAAAAATAAAAATTCAAATGATTGAGTTTGAATATTTACAATCCAATCCTGAGCAATTGGATAGGTTAGTTGAGTGCATGAAGAATAAGGCCATCCCTGCAGGACAAGAGGCTAAGAAGGTAACTCCTGATTCCCTAAATAACATGCTTATTCCAAATAATCTTGTCATTACTCCTCCTACTACCCCTAGGAAAATAGATCCTTTCTATGTTTCCTTATTGATAAATGGTCACAAACTAAGTAATTGCATCATAGACTCAAGTGCATCTGATAATATCATGCTTGCCAAAGTGGCAGAATATCTTGATCTCACACTGACCAAGACATTTGGGAGGTGTTTCTCCATGGAGAATAAGCAAGTGCCATTGATGGGACAAATCAAAGATGCCCAATTTGCATTTGTAACCTTTCCAGACAAAAGAATCAAGATGACAGTTCTAGTGGTCAATGTCGCCACATCCTATGGTATTCTGTTAGGGCAAAATTTTTGCAAGGATGTTGGTGGAGAATTGAGCATGGACCTGTCTGAAGTGAGGATCCCTATCAAAGGCATCATGTAAAGGGTGTTTCCTAAAAAAGAATCAAAATATATTGTTTCTCAAACATCAACCCCTTAAGCTCAAATTTTGTTTGAGTCTTTAGGCATGGGTAACTACTTTCTTTCTATAGATGAAGTTCATGAAATATCTAATAAATCTCTTGAAAGTGTCAACCCAAAAATTAGTTCAGGTAGAATAGTAGAAGAATTGGTAGGTTGCAATACAGATGGAGAAGGATCTTCTCTCTCTAATGAAGAAAAATCAATGTCTAATGAGGTATGGACTCTAGAATTCAATGGTAATTGCTCCTCTACCAGTTTAGGAGTTGGGATTGTGTTGATATCTCCTCAAGGAGATATTTTTCCTTCATCTTACAACTTACAATTCAGCAACACTAATAACACAGCTGAATATGAATTTATATTACTTAGATTGAAGGCTACTCAAGACAAAGGCATCAAACTCTTTCATGCCAAAGGAGATGCTAAACTGGTGGTTTGTCAAGTGAGAAACCTATACCAAACCAAGAATGAAAGATTCCACCACTACTGTAACCTAGTTTAGGACTAAATTGAAAGCTTTGATGCTTTCAACATCTCTACCATACCCAGGGAATTCAATGACAGAGCTAATACACTAGCTATTTCAGCAACTCTCTTAATTTCTCACTCAGACTTCACAAGAAACAAGTACACTATTGAGCTAGTTTTTAGACCAAGTGTGCCTGACAATGTTAATCATTAGCAAGTATTCAATGATGATCACCAAATCATTGCCTTCCTAGAATGAAAAGATAGCTTTGAATAACTGCATTTTGAAGGTAGTGAATCTCATAAGTGTGAACCAGCCCCTGAATCAAGTTTAAATGCAAATGAATAATTCTTACAACTCAAAGGGAATAAAATTCCCAAAGGCCTAGTTTCCCTTAAAGAGTTATTTGACAAGCATGATAGGTTCATCAAACAATAGCAAATAGATTCAAGCTCCTCTCAGGGATTTGATCAAATAAATATGACTACTGAAGAAAATCCCAAGATGGTTAACATTGGTAAGTGTTGCACTCCTGAGGAGAGATTCAAGTTCACTGCTCTACTCTACTAATACATGGACGTCTTAGCATATTCATATGATGACCTGAAATCTCTCAGGCTTGATGAAATTTGCCATGACATTCCTCTCAAGGCTAACTCAGTGCCTTATAAGCAAAAATCTAGATAGTACAATCTAAATATATCAGGTACTATTCTATCTGAGATATAAAAAATGTTAAATGCTAGAATCATTTTCCCAATCCATCATTCCACATGGATTACAAACATAGTGCCTATAAGAAAAAAGAATGGCAAAATTTGTATCTATGTAGATTTCAAGAATCTAAATTAGTCATCTTTAAAGGATAACTATCCTTTGCCAATCATGGATCAAGTGCTTCAAACAGTGATAGGCTCAAAGATGTTATCAATGCTAGATGGCTTCTCAAGATACAATCAGGTTGAAGTTGGTGAAGCAGACCAACACAAGACTACATTCACCACACCTTGGGGCACATTTGCATATAGAAGGATGCCTTTTGGCTTGATAAATGCTAGTGCCACTTTTTAGAGAGCAATGGACCTTGCTTTCAAGGATGAGATGGGTAAGTTTATTGTGGTATACCTTGATGACTTGACCATCTTTTCAAAGCATCATTCTGATCATATACACCACCTACAATAAGTGCTAGAGTGCTGCCACCAAAATGGCATTTCCTCAAACCCTAAGAAGTCTATTTTTGGAGTAATAGAGGGGAAAATTCTTGGACACATTGTGTCCAAAGAAGGCATAAAGATTGACTCAGACAAACTCAAGTCTATTCAAGATTTTACCTTGCCTACAAGTAAAGAAGATGTTCACTTTTTCTTCAGAAAGGTGAATTTCTTACAAAGGTTCATCACTGAGTTTGATGAGAAGACTAGACACATTGTAAACATGATGAAAGGGAAGGCCACCTTCAACTATACTAATGAAGGTAAGTCAGCATTTGAGGATATCAAGATTGCCATTGCCCACACCCCAACTCTCATTTGTCCAGACTACAACAAAGAGCTCATCATATACAATTATGCTTCTAAACACACACTTTTAGCAATTCTAGTTTAACAAGATAAAAAAGGTATGGAATCTCCCACTTCTTTCATGAGTTTTCCTCTCAAAGCCCATGAGCTAAAGCATTCAAACATGGAGAATCATGCTTCTACAGTGGTGAAATTAGTCAAGCATTTTTGCTTCTATATCCTGAATTCACACACTACTACCTTGGTCTCTGACACTATAGTCAAGTCCATATTAACTCAGCAGGAGTTTGGGACAAAAAGAGGCAATTAGATTACAAAGATCTATGAGTTTGATCTAGACATCAAGCCAACAAAACTGGTATAGGGAAAAGGCCTATGCTAATTAATTGTTGATAACAAACTAGAAAAAACAAATCATGAAGAAGCGGAGGTAGAAGACACATCGACAATACTCTTTGTCTCCACTACCAATGAGTGGTATTCAGGTATTGTTTATTTCCTTACTTATGGTGAATGTCCTACTCACTTATCTTACAAAGAAAGGAGGACTATCAATTTGAAATCTGCCAATTTTGTCCTTTAAGACAATGGCCTGTACATGAGAAGCCTTGATGGAGTATTCCTTTGCTATGTAGACAAAGAGTAACAAAGCCAACTTTTGAAATCCTTCCACAATCTAGCCTATGGAGGACATTTTTTTTCTCTTGTGACTACCCACAAGATTTTGTGAGCCAGGTATTACTAGCCAACTCTTTTCCAAGATGCATATAAGTGGGTGAGAAAATGTGAACTCTACCAGCAGTTTGTTGGAAGACCCAAGTTAGCTGCCCTACCTCTCAAGCTAGTGATCATAGAAGAACCATTCCAGCAATGGGGAATTGATTTTATTGGAACTATAAACCCATCTTCAAGTGTTGAACATGATTATGTCCTTATAACAACTGACTACTTCACCTAGTGGGTGGAATCAATTCCAACCAAGCATGATACTTCAGAAGTAGTATACAATTTTCTCAAGGAGAATATAATTTTCAGATTTGGAGTCCTAACCAAGATTATTACTAATAATGTAGTTTATTTCACTTCCTAGGAGATTACACAATTCTATTTCTATTATGGAATTACACTCTCCCACTCTTCTGATTACTTTTCACAAGGGAATGGACAAGTTGAATCAAGCAATAAGAACCTGGTGACTATCATCAAGAAGCTGACAGATGACAACCAAAAGACATGGCATAAAGCATTGGTTGATGTTCTATGGGCAAACAAAATCACACCAAAGAGGGAAATTGGTATGTCTCCTTTCCAACTTCTTTATGGTATCAATGTTGAGATACCAATCACCTTAGAATTGCCAACCTTGAAATTGGCTAAGGTAATTGAATATCAGACATATGAAAGCCCCATTGATAAAATAATCATGTGCTTGATTGAGTTAGATGAGTATAGAACTATGGTGGTGGACCGAATTTCTGCCCATCAAAGTCTGGTGAAGAAACTCTTCAACCAGAAGGCAAAAAATCATGATTTCTAAGTTAGAGATCAAGTCCTATTGTGGGACAAAAGGAGAGAACCAAAAAGGATGCATTGAAATTTTGAATCCCTTTGGAGAGGCTCATTTATTATTCATTAACACAATGGTGAAAATAGCTTCCTACTGAAGTATCAAGATGGCACACTCTTTTCTCTACCTCAAAGTGGGCAGCATCTGAAACACTTAAATTCTTGAAGCACCAAATCATTTCATCTATAAATATGTATATTTGTATAGTTTTTAGTTCCATTTTGTTTTGATTGTTTTCATTTTTGATGCCTTTCATTTATGGGTAACATGACTCCATAGCCCAATGCTACACATGAAGACACTGGAGATTCTGAATTCTACTCCCTTTAATTCTTTTTACAATTGATGGAAGTTCCCCAACTAGAGCCAAATGTTGTACCCAAAAAATGTCACTCATTTTTGGGACAACATTTAAGCTATTTTGGTCCTACAAGACAAAATTATCTCTTCCCATTTCAAAAAATTGTTTTAAACTTTGAAAATTGGGAATTATTCAAGCTTTTTCAGTTAAAAGACTAACATGTTCAACAAGTTCAAAGGCTTCTACAGGTGAGTTCAATCAAAAGAACAAGTTTCCTCAACACTTAGATGCTTTTGAGGCTGGTTCAATGCCTTGCTTCAACCAAAAATGTTCATCAACAAGATTTGAAGAAGGATTGAACCATTGAACCATCGAACCATCGAACCCTACTTATAAAAAGGTTCAAAGGTTTAACGTCATCAAACAAGAATTAAGCACTTTTGTCAAGGTTCAAAGTTTAACCGCTTCAAGTTCAATGGCTTCAAAACACTTGTCAAAGAGAAGAAGGCTTGAACCATTGAACCACTCAAGTTCAAAGGTTTAATGGGTTCAAAGGTTCAACAAGTTCAATGGTGGTTGGTTCAACATGGTTTGTTTCAGAGAGCTTGGTTCAAGCGATTAATTGAATAAATAGAAACAAAGGAATGAGCCATTAAACCATTGAACCAAAGTTGGTTCAAGTGGCAGGTTCAAAGGAGTGCCCCAAAATTCAAAGAGACAAGTGCCCTTATGGTGGGAATTTTTGTGGCAAAAGTGACTAAGGCAAGAAAATCCTGAAACAAAAGCCCGTCAAAGCCTAGTGGATGCTGCCAAGTGTCATCTATCGAGCCCCATTTAACTTTGTTTCTAAGAGATGTAGAAGTTTCCACGTGTCCCTTGTAAGATAAGCAGAACATGACAAGTGTCTACATCCACATGAATCCAAGTGAGTCTCAAGTGTATTTATAGTATTTCTAAAGCATAGTGGAAGCTGCCATGTGTCATCTTTTATGGGACACTCAAAAGGCATCCAAAGCCTCTATAAGTTTAGTGGATGTTGCCACGTGTCCTCATCTATTTCACAACATATGCTTCCATGTGCCACCTATTGAGATTAGCAAAAAATTGATTAAGGCAAAGCCAAAGGAAAAATTACCTTGCAGAGGACATTGAACCAAGTTGAGTACCCTTACAGAGGGCAATGAGCAAAGACGAACACAGGGAATTCCTTCAAAAAAGTTCTCGTGGAAAAATGGTTAAGGCAAAGATCCTTCAAACTTTTTGTCCAAAGGAATTCACCCGGGAAGAAAGCCCAATGAAAAGTAGAAACAAAGGGAAGGAATATTTCCTTCAGACAAATTGTCCAAAATAATTCCTTCAAACTTTTTGTCTGAAGGAAAAGTCCCCCAAAATAGAAAACCCGTCGAGGAAATAAAATCCCAAAAATATGTCATGTGTCCCTCATAAAGTTACAGTAGAATGTGCCACATGTCCCTTACAAAGTTTAGCAGAAACTACCACATGTTGTATGCCGAGACACAGTTTCAAGAAATGGAACATGCCACATGGTGACATCCACGTGAATCTAAAATGAGTCTAGAATGTTTCAAAAGAGAAGCTAAAGCTCGGTGAAAGCCACCACGTGTTGACATCCATAGTTTCTTCCGTTGGTCTCTTTGTTAAGTAAGGATTGTGGTGGGTCTCAGGTAAGTGGCTAAACTCAGTGGAAGCTACCACATATCATCCTCTGTAGGATTCTCAAAAGACACCTAGAATATGCCACGTATCCCATTATAACTCTATGGAGCGTGACAAGTGCCTATATCTGCATCTTGAGTTTCTTATAGGTTTCAAATCTTCTTTTAATAAGAATCTCTCAAAGTCCCATGGATGCTGCCAACTGTCCTCATCTATTTTGCAATGGAATGTGCCATGTGTCAATTATTAAGATTAGTAGAAAGCAACCAAAGAACAGAGGATCGAATTGAATCAAGGACCTGATTCAATAGCCAAGAAAGGAGGAATGATGAAAAAGACCAAAAATATCTATGCATGAAATATGTTTCTAAAATCAGACCACCAAGTTGACATTGGAGGACACAAACATTCAATGGCATGACTCATTTCTCTGCATTGAGAAAAGCAAATGGGCAAATAAGCCCAATTCCAGCATATCTTCTTGAAAAAATTTAATGCAACATGATGTGTTACTGCTCCCATTTTTTCTTGGAGGGCTATATATTGGACTCTCTCTTATTATTTTAGGGGATCTCTCTCTGTTATCAAAAACAAAACTCTTCCCAAATTGAAAGGCATTACTGAGACTTTGAGCTTAGATTGTTTATCATATTTATTTGTTTGAATCAGAAAGCAAGTTACTTTCAGACTTTGTGTTGTTATATCTTGTATCATTATAAGAGATTGTTCTTATATCTATTTCCTAAATGTATTCTTGTTTATGCAATTTAACAAATAGAGCTAGTGGAGGTGATAAAGAAGGTGTCCTGGAGCCAGTTACTTTTAGACTTTGTGCTATCATAATTGTCTTCAGTGTGTGTTTATTTTTTATTTTTATGTAAATAACCTTGGGACGACTTTGTGCCCTCGTTGTTCTTCATATTTCACTCTTTGGCAGTTGAGGTGGAGACTTTGTGCATCATTTCATCCTATTGTGTTACTATACTCTATTACAAGTTACTTGTCATCACCAGAAAGATTCCTTTTGTCTGCTAAATAACACTTTTGAAAGAAGAGGATTATCTTCTATCATTTCATCTAGATTTCTCCTTTGATTTGCACACATCATCTCTGAAAAAAGAGAGATGGATGGTTTATCCTACCCTTGAGTGTTATTTTTTATTTATATATTTAGTATATATCTCCTGTATATCTATAGGTAACCTCCCCTTGATGAGAGGAGAGATTAGTCCCCTTTTGATGTGGTAAACCTACACATTTGGTTGACTAATCTTCCTATTGTGGTTGATCAGACCTATTTTGTTTATCAGTATGTTGATTGACAATATATTCACCCAACACTTATTTTCCCACATTATCTTACTCACAACTCATATATTTATATAGCATTACATCTTCCAATATTTCTCACTCACTAACATTGTGATATACTGTTTTCTATCTCAATTACTAAATATACCATATTACAACTTAGATGTTGTTGATCAAATTACATAATCATGCATGATTTTATTATTACTTTATTAGATTCATATATTATATGTAGCCTCTATTTAGTTTGAGGACATTTGAATATGTCATTTTTGAATGGATTTAATCCTCTATGTATTTGATTATATGTGAGGAAAATTGAATGTGTCTTTATGTGTGCAAACATTTGAAGTTGTCCTTCTATGTGGATCTAAGCCTTCATTGTTTGATTATATGCATGTGAGGGCATTTGAACATGTCCTTGTATGTGATATCTATTTGAATGAGTGACATTTGGACATGTCCCTTGTATGTGGCCCCTTGTTATTCTATTGTGTGTTTTATGTGATGTTCATGTACTCTTTGATTGTGTGCATCATGGCCATGACACCTTTCTTGATTTTTTACTCAAAATTTGATGCCATGATGGACATCATGCATCCACCCAACACTTATAATTCCATGATGGATAACATGCATTCCTCCCTAAGTGTTTTTATTTTGTGTTATATACTCAATTGATCAATTACCTACATGCTTCATTGTCACATTTATCTAAACACACTTACTGTGAATGTTTTTTTCCACATACATTTCACATTATTACTATACTTAATTTACACACGTGATGATTTCATGATTTTTTAATGTTGTCAATATTATTTAGATTTAAATTTTTACATCACAATAACCTACTACATAAATTTTTATTTTGAGTTAAGTTCTTGCACAGGATCAACAACTCAACTCAAAATAAGGGGAATTCACAGAGGTTTGCCGTAGAGATTAGACCTCCCAAATTAGTACATAGATAAGATTTAATAGTGATTATCCAGTTCACATACCTTCCATCTTAAAAAGTACATAGAAGTTCAATTTAGATAGGAAATCCATAATGGAAAAGAGAGCACTATTTTAGCGTCTCTCTTAGTGTTTTCATCTAAAATACATAAAAAATAGTGATTTCCATAAATTTTTAGAAACTCAAATTACTTAGAATAATACGCAATAGTTTTATAGTCTTAGTTTACATAATTACTTAGTTTTATCTCAGATTTTCTTAGTTTGGGGGAAATTATATGTGGCATGTTTGTCCAAGTTAGCACATAGGTTTACTCAGAATCACAATTATTTTACTCGATCTTAGAATCTATATGCACCAGATAGAGGACCATGTGCACAACACATTACTTCTTCATTGCTTAGTTTTATACCAGTTTTGCAAATGGAATGGAAAATTCATGTCATTATCCACTCTTTATACACTATACCAAAGTTATACTCATTATTTACACCAGTTTTACACCAAAATTGAACCTTATTCCATCTGTAATGGTTAGTTTTTTTTATTTTCACTAATTTTGGTACTAGAATTATCTATTGGGATTCAAAATTATTTAACTACTTAGGATATGTGATGGTGGATTAAATCACAACTTGATTTATTAATCACACTCACCCATGGATGAGGGTTGATGCATGTACAATCCAATCTAACATATTCAATGTTAGTGAAAACTACAAGGGTACAACCTGCTACAGTCATAATTTTTTACACTAGGAAAACACAATGGTTCATGTACCCAATTAGGTGTATTTGTTCCTTATCACTCGCTAGTTTATTTTCTTACAATTTTTATATTAATCTTAAGTAAATAATATTATTACATATGTTCCATCTTAAACTTGGCATCGAACATAGTTCAATGTTGTGGACTACCTAGGACTCCTCTTCACATGTAGGTGTAGGTATACATCCTTTTCCTTTTACTCTAGTAATTTCATTTTTTATGCATTACTAGAATAAAAGGGGTAAAATAAAAACACATAAATAAAAATATTAACTAAATCCATCCACTTGTGATCACTCTTTTACTCACTTACTCTAGACCTACTATAGGGCCCCTTTTGATCACTTTTGACCACTTTGCACACTCTTCTAAGCTAATAAATGGCCTCTAAATGTATTCCCCTCTATTCCTTGTTGAAGAGTTATCAATGATGTCATGGTGATGTCATGGAGGTGTCCTTTTGAGTGGATGAAGTGATTTGATATCCTAAGTAACAATGACAAAGTGTGTAATATACCTATCCTAGTATGCTTGAAATATACTTGGTTGATCTCTAGAGTTTGACTATTTAGATATGATTAGGGATGAGTATGGAGTATTAAGCATGTGAAAAAAGTCACCAATATGTTTTATAAGCTTTGAGATCTTGTGTACATAAGTGAAATTCATTTAGTTGTCCATATTTTTTAATCTAGACACTTTGGGTCTAGTGGCAAAAACTCTGAGTAGGCAATTTGATAACATCATCATTGCCATGTGGGAATGAGTCAAGGGGAGTTGGTCATTTGGTTGTGATAAAATTATTCCCTAGTTGATATGTGTTAAATCTAAATTCATGTGTCGAATCATGATCAAATTTATGAGGGTATAAATTTGGATTCTCAAATAGAATTCACTAGGTTCCCATACTTAGCCAAATTTGCAAAGGGTTCAAGCATAGTCAAGTAAGAATTTTAGTGATGTTAACATTTGCATATGTGGAGGTGTTTGGACAAAATGACCATATGTATTTTTTTCATTTTTGTGCCTAGTTCCTATGTGCTAAATTTTATATCATTCAACTAAGTGCATCAAAATATATGCATGTGCAAAGTTGGGCTCCTAGGTAGTTTGACTATGTTTTCCCATACTCAGCCAATTTTTCAATGTGGTAAGAAGAGCAAAGTGAGAATTTTAATGGTTTTATATCTTACATGTGTGAATGTGTCAAGAGAAACTGATCATATGGGTTTGTTTACTTTTGATCATAGTTAATTTTCACTAAATTTGATATCATGCATCAAAGTATAACAATAGTTATGCAGGAGCAAAGTTGGTCTCCCAGACAAATTATTAGCATACATGGCTTTGTGGTAGAATATTTTGAGAAGGAATTTTAATGGTTTTATATATTTCATGTGTGAAGGTTTCAAGATCAATTTTTCACATGTTTGGATTAACCTATGTGAGGAGATCATGTGATCCAAATTTGAGAACATGTGAGTGAGTGAGGCAAAATTTATGACTATGCAAAGTTCGCCTTCTAGACATATTTTAAAGGTTCCCATAGTCATTTTTGCACAAGTTAAATTTTGAGCAAGATCGATGGTGTACATTACTCCAAAAAGTTAGGAAGCATCAAAATGAGGATAGGTGCATGATGTTCAATTACTGAGAAAAGGTAAAGGATTTAATGGTGAGTGGTTGTTCATATAGATTGATCAAATAGTGAGCCTTAATAGTTAAAGCCCTGGTTGATCTACAAAGATCAATAGAGCACATGGAGTCAACATTACAAGATTGCATGAGATGAGGTCAAAGTGACTGAGGTTTAATGTTTGAGAATTAATGCCTATGCATTAAATTTCAAACATGATCAATAGTGTGTAATTGATCTGAGTAGCAAAAATACGAGATGTGAGCAAAGTAGTCTAAGTTTAATTGTGATTGTTTGCATTTGAATATTTGAATTTTGTAAAAGAAAAGACTAGTGTCTGGTTTTCATGCCATATCTTTTTATATAGGTAGAATTTACTCATGGTGTAAAAAGAAAACATATATAAGACTCCAAGGCACATATGTAAATATGGATTTGAAGATCTGAAAGTGTGTACAAACAAAGATATCAAGCTTCAAAATTTACTATGCTTTCGGAAATTTTCTATAAGTGACCTGAGAAGGATGTTTGAGCTTATGTATATGTTGTTTTGATATTTCAAGATAAATTGACTATTAGGGAGTGTTTTAGACTCTATGAGGATTATCTATGTGTATTATTAAGTATTTAGCAATCGTATGTTGTATAAACAAAGACTTAAAAGGTGATTGTGTGCACATAATATTGTTTAAGCATTTTATGCTTAAGTAGAAGGGTAATGTGATGGATATGGACAGTTTAGAGGGACCTATAGATAATGTATACTGGGGCCATGCTTTTATAAAGTGTTCTTATTTTCTTATTATGCTTGAATAAGTGTCAAAGAGCTGAATGGGTCTCCATAGGACCTAAACATGACTTAGGCCTATTTAAAAGAGGATCATCCTTAAGTGTGACCTATGTGAGATGTCTTAAGGGTGAAGGCATGTTTTTTGGCTAAAAAGGAAATATTTTGATCTGGTTAATTCATTATGTTATATACATAGTGAAAAAAAATGTGTTGGTTTCTAGACTTGTATGTGGAAGAATTACACACGGTGGATGTGAGAGTTGTGAAGCAAAGGATAGGTAGTGTGATTATTGGTTAAGTTAATGATCAAAAAAAAAAATTGATTATGTGTATGACCTATAGGTAATGTTTCTAATGTCAGGATAGTGCTCTTGTAATTTTAGGATATGTGAAGAGGTCAGATTGAGCATATGAGGATAGTTTGCGTGAAGAAGGAAAGAGTTTGTGGCATGCATATGTGAGAGGCCTTTTTTTTTTTTTTTTTTTTTTTTTTTTTGTGTGTGTGTGTGTGTGTGTGTGTGTGTGTGTGTGTGTGTGTGTGTGTGTGTGTGTGAGAGAGAGAGAGTTTATGCATAGGTTATAAAATAGAGATCCATAATCAAGTGTTGAAGACACCATTTTTAAGGTGGATGTGTTCAAAGGAGGGTCTAAAAGACTTGGTCTTCCTTAAGGGTAGTTGTTCCTTGTGAAATAGGTGTTTCACTAAATACCTTTGGTCAGGAAGATATGATCAAGGTTTACTGGTCTAAAGAATTTGATCAATCTCTTGTTTATAATTTATTATAGGATAGTAGTCCATTTGTGTTGTAGGCCTGAGAGTGGGTTTTATTCCCCATGAAGTTTTCTCATAGGAAATGTGTGTTATGTGTTTGATCTTGTGTATGCATTGAATGTATGAGCTCTATTGTTTACATTTCTTGATCAAGTTGATATATGTTGACTAGTTAATAGTTTAAACGACTATAATTAAAATTTAAATATCTAGGCTCACTGATTCACCCCCCCTCTCAAAGATTATACCTCTAAAAATGAGTATCAAAGTAGGTCCTTTGGTAAAATCTTAATGGCTTGAAGGTGATCTGAGGTATAATATGGGTACTCATCAAGGAGGTTTCTCTACTAAGAAAGCATCGATGTTAAATGGATCCAATTATGCATTTTAGAGTGTTAGGATGAGGACATACATTATGTATCTAGGGTTTGATGTTTGGTATTCTATTGTAAATGGATTTGTTACTCCTACTATTCCTCCATCTAGTGATACAAATAAGAAGTTACTGAGAATAATCCAAAGGTAATGAATGTTATTAATTGTGGTCTTTCAGAGATTGAATACACCAAGGTAATCCATTACAATTATAATAAATAGATATGCAAAAAAAATTAGATCATTTATGAAGGAGATTTAAAGGTCGATTTTGATAAGTTACTAACTCACAGAAGGCAATTTGAAGTCTTAAGATGATCAAAAATGATACTGTGGAATCCTTTTCACATAGAGTTGATGAGATTATAAACATCATTAGAGGTATTGGAGAGAACATTGAAGAGGCTATTATTATTTAAAAGGTATTGAGGTCTCTATCCCCCAGGTTTGATCTAAAATTATCTACTATAGAAGAGAGTCATGACTCACTCAGTTGAAGATGGATCAATTGCATGGCACCCTTACTGCCTATGAGATGAGGAAAAATGATTATTAACCACCAAATAAGGAAGTAACCTTCAAGACTAAAATTAAGAAAAAGAAGAAGTTTTAAGGTAAAAAACTCAAGGATGATGACATTCCTGATATAGATGAGGATAAACTAATTGCTTTGATTTTAAGGAAATTGAGAATAGGTTCAGGAAAGTATAAAGGTAAGCTACCCCTCAAATGCTTCAATTATGGTGAGATAGGACATTTGGATAATAAGTGCCCTCATAATTATAAGAAAGATGATGATTAAGAGCATGATAAAGGTCATGATGATGGCTTTTAGATCTAATAAAAGAAAGAAAGTATTTGGAAGGTTTGATAACAATTACTTCAAGGACAAAAAGAGTCTCTACACCAAAGAAGATTGCAGCTCATTAGATGAGAGTGAAGATAGTGACTCAAAGTAAGATCATGAAGATGATGGTCCTATTAAAGATAGATCCATTTTCATGGCTGAAGAAGGAAGTTTCTCATAGCAAAGGGAGTCTACTTGGAGTGATTCAAATGATGATGAAGATGAGGTGGACTATGAGACTACATTGACTAATGTTCATGAAGAACTAAAGATTGAGAATAAAATCAACATAAAATATAAACTCAAGGACTTTGAGGAGTAATTCAGTGTGTTTGAGTCAAAAATGGATGAAGATACCAAGGAGTATGAAGATATGGTCAAACATCTTAGTTGTCAATTGGAAATTTTATCTACAAGCCTGAAAGCTAAAGAAGATGAATGTGAAAGGTATGTAATTGAAAATGAGTCATTGAAATCTGAGTTAGAGAGGGTATCTAGTAAGGTAATGTCATTTGTGAGATTTTAGAAGAGCTCAAGTGATCTAGACAATATTCTTAATGATAAAAAGCATGCAAGTGATAGAACTGGTCTCAGATACAAAGAAGAATTAGAGACTTTAACTTAAGACAAGATGAAGACTAATGTGAACAACAAAAATCAACCTTTAAAGACAAATCATCAAACAAGGAATGATGGTGAAAATATATTGAAGACAAATCAGATCAGACAACCAAATTTCATAAGGTATGCATTTTAATGGTTATTGTTATACTTGTAATCATTTTGGGCATAGAGCTAGAGAATATAGAAGACCTATTAAGAATGAATTTGCATGGAACTATGATGAGGGTTCATCAATCAAAATGTGTGAAAAAGGATGAGTGCTTCAACTATCATGATATAGTACACTTTTTAAAATATTATCCATCTAAGGTAAGATAAGTTGAGTTTCTATTAAGAATAATGGTTTGTTATAACTATAAACAAAGAGGTCATATTGCTAAATTCTGCAAGCAAAGGACTACAAGATAGAATAGGTTTTATCAGTCTCCTAGAGTGAAAGATAGAAGGCAAGTGAAATAATGGAGACAAAAGGTGGTAAGTATGAATTATGATGAGTATGTAGGTCTAAGTAATCTATTTGTTATGGTGGATAATTCCATATAAGGTGAAGATCCCCAAGATCTCTCATTGACTACTCATGTTGAGAATGAAGAGACCAAACTCAAGGAGAAGACCAAGGTACTAGTTCTAAGGTAAGTATGGATCTAAGTGAACATATTGTTATTAATGAGCAAGCTTCATGCATATAACATCAAAATTTTGTAACTAGTGATGAGATTCCAAGCTACAAGGTTGATGCTTCAAATAAAAAGGTATGCCAAGATTCTATAGTTGCTCCATGTGTTGTCAATTCTATCTTTGAAGAAAAGGAGAGTGATAAATAAGAAGAACTAGTTGTAATAATTAATACTAAGAAGAATAAAAACAAGATCAAGAAATCTTATAGCTACAAGAGGATTCTAATGGTTACTAAGGAGATGTGAGCCACTTCTGGCTTCATTCTGTTTTAAGAACATTGTGGTGCAAAGGATGTCTCTATCTATGCTTCTTAAGAGAATCCATTCAATATAGAAGCAAGTGTTGTTGTGGTGTTCTTAATATGGTTATATAAGACTAGAGTTTATTTTGCTCAGTTGGAATAGGTGTGACCAGATGGAAAATATGCCAAGGTAATGTCATGATGTTGATATATGTATATGGAAGTAGTCTGCAGGCTTAGATTGAAGGTTCCCAAATGGTGAAGGAGGATTTATGATTTATCAAGATGATATTTTTTCATATAAATATTTTTTGACATTACTATATCATGCTCCAGGTGGTTTTATGATTTGAATGTATGTTAAAGTCTATTTGGAGATTTTTGTTAGCTCTCAGGTTTCTCAGTTTGTGCTTAAAAGCTTGTAGGTTCTAAAATGGGTTATAGGAAGTCAAGGTCCCCAATATTTTTGAAGATTAAATATTTTTCCATTAAGTGTGTAATGGTTTTCTCTAGGTGTATAATAAGTTTCAGAGGTGGAAATTGATTGGAAGGTGTTATGTTGACTTTATTTGTTTTACGATTCTATGATTTTAGGCTCTGCTAGAAAAGTGGTCCACCTTATGATTTTAGGTCTAAATATTATTAATATTTTTAATGGGTTTGTCAAATAAAGCTTCACATATATTTGAAAGTTTGTGTTTCTCAAGTTATTTAAGTTTTTGTCAAGTTGAAGGCCTAATTAGGTAGTAGGTTTGTGAAGGAAGTATATTTCAAAGGATGATCTTGTTGTTTAAAATTGGTGTGATCAAGAGGGAATATGATAATGATATAGATATTAATTTTTAGGTCTTGAAGTTATTTCTAAAAAAAGTTATGGGCTTTGCAAGTTCTAGGTATGGCTACAAGGAGTCTAAGATAGGCCTAGTGTGAAGAAGAGTGTTTTTTTCTTAGTTAATCCAAAATAGAAAGGTATGTTTATTTCATGGAGATTTATAAGGATGATTTAAATTATTTTTCTTATTTTTTAAGTGGAATGAAGTTCTATTGATGGTCTTTATGGTAGCTTGATAGAGAAGGCTAATAAGCATGTATGTTGGTTCCTCATG